>NAVB01000355.1:0-15046 GCA_002179805.1 Acanthamoeba lenticulata | reverse complement strand
GTGCGTACGCCCTGCACCAGGCCGTTGTGTCGTCGTCGTCGTCAACTGCCGAGCTCGGCGGAGAGCCGCCCTACACAACGCTGCTGCCCCACTCCGCGCAAGTGGTGGATTACATCTTGTGGCCGGCCACCTCTGCCATGCGCGTGCGCGGGCTCGTGCCCGTGCCGTCGATGGACGAGGGCAGTGGGCTGCCGACAAGCGTCTACTCGAGCGATCACTTCAGCCTGATGTGCGAGTTTGGCTAAAACGCAAGACATTTTGAACTGAAGTAAACTAGGATTCTACTGGGTTGGTGTGGGTTCAACAGGTGTCTCGCCCGGTGGTGAGCTGATTCAACGACGACCACAGCTGAGGAATAGCCGCACAGACCTGGAGAACCGATGAAAAAAGGGTGAGTGAGGAAGAAGGCGAGGAAGGGGAGGGGGGCAATGTACAGCGCCTCCGCCACGGTTGGCCTGAGAGAACTGCCGGTTGATGTCGCCCACGCAGAAGTAGCCGCGAGTGCTCGACGCAGTGATGGCCCACTTGGGGTGTTACACAACAAGCCGTTCAAGGTTAGTCACTGCCCGCCAGAATGACCGCGAGGCTTGGAAGAAGAGGTGCCTTGGAGTGATCCTTGGTCTCAGGCCAGGAAACGTCATCATTGACGGTCAGGAAGCGAATGTTGATGTTGTTGTAGGTGTGGCTCGGCTTGCAATACGAAGGCATCTGCAAGATCAAGCGTTTTACACCTCAACAACTGACAGCACAGGTTTCATTGGACAAGGACTCGCACTTTGTTGGCGGTGGCGCCATTCATCCAGCTCTCAATAAGCAAATCACCTCGCAGCTTGGGTGTAACCAAGTCAGACCACAGGTCCTTGTTCCAACGTTCATTCTTGGCAAACATAGTAAACTGCTGGCCACCAGTTGTGTAAATGACAGAAGTGTTTGTGGCCCCTGCCTGTCGCCAACCAACCAACCAATAAACCGTCAGCTTCTTCTTCTATCAATGTTTGATGGATGAGGGGACGCCCACCTTGGTGACAAAGTTGCCCTGAAGCAGAGAGCTCATCGAGGGGAAGGTGGAGGTGAGTGATGTCGGCAGGTTCGACTCATAGACATATGGCTTGCTCAGCAGTAGCCCTTCAGCAACAGTCTCCACATTGCCCGCATCTGCGCAGTGAGAGGCATGGCAGGGTGAGTGCTGAACCACAAAGTGGGCCAAGGTGATGCATCAACGCACCCAGACTGAGGCAGATGAATGACTGGCCATACGACTTGGCGTAGGCCGGGTAGGTGTAGGGTTCACCGGACCGATCAAACGGAAAACGAGGCACGCTGTGCACGAGCCAAAAGCCACCATTGGCGTCGAAGACCATATCGCCCTTCCCTCGGGAGAGTCAGTCGCCCGGTAACAGAGACAGGATACACACGAGCTGTGTGGCATACCTTCAAGTGACCGAAAGAGGAATGGCCCTTGTCATCAGGAGTCTGGTCTGCTCACAGGCCAAGGAGTGAGCAGACGACACAAGCTTGTACACAAAAGACTGACCAATTGTGTCAAGAGTTGGAGGCCTTACCATTGTACATGATCCAGCCGCGGTGGGAAGACGAAGCGCTGTAGGCTTGTGCGAGGGTGGCACCCAGAGCGCCGCGGGTGTTTGTGTCGAGCCTCTGTCACCAGAGAGGGAATGAGACTATGGCGGTTCCATGGCTCAGCGGCCAGAGAGGAAGCTGCACCTTGCCCGTGAGCTGCAGCTTCGGGTTCGCTCTGTCCGCGTAGAGATACGCGTAGCCTTGGGAGAAGAGTGTCAATACGGGAAGAGCAAGTCGTTTGGTGCCAAGGAGCATACCACTTGCCGCATTGGCATCTCCACTCTGGGGCAGGGTGGGGACCTTGATGATCATCCTTTACCGTATTGCCAAATGAGGATGACTGCTACAAGCAAGAAGCTGCGGGGGGGAGGGGCGGAGAGAAAACGGACCACCAGTCGACAGGGCGGCCCGACTCGTCAAGGCAAGAAGCGCGCGAAGCAGGCACTGCATAAGACCCTGAGGCAAGAGCCACAACGATGGCAAGGACGAGCACCTTCATCTTTGCCAGCGGTCCACGAAGAAAAACACAAATGGTGCGGCGGACATTGGCTGCTCAGTCCACCAATAGCAAAAGAGCAGTCGGACTTCAAGTTTTGGCGGGAAAAGAAAAACTTGGGTGAAGAAAAAACTCTTCATCTTTTGCGGCAGACTCTGCCACGATGGATTCGCCGCACAGCTCGGGTAAGGCTGCCCTCCCTAACTGGCACTTGTTTTCTTGTCTGATTACGTCACGTACAGTTCCCACGCCATTCGTTTTCGGCAGCAACAGTGAGCAGGCCGCTGGATTCAGCTTCATCTCTCCTTCGGCGAGTCCTGACCCAAAGAGTGTTTTTGGCGGGTACGGCCGTGAGCCAGTCCTTTAGCAGATTTCATTCAATTCACGAACCCCGCTGCAGGTCATCCCCCTCCCCTGTATTCGGCGCCTCTTCGTCCTTCGCCGCTGGGCAGCCAGTGCCTACGTTTGGCAGTACTACGGTATCCCCCGCGCTTCAGTTTGGGGCTTCTGGTACCTCCACCTCGCAGCCTCGCTAGCGTGTAGCTGGGCGTTGACACCTGACGTATGCGGCACAGGTCCTGCCAGCTCCCCCGTGGCCCAGACAACCCCTGGGTTTGTGTTCGGCAGCACGCAGCCGCCGTCTCTACCTGGTATGCCTTACCTACAAGCCAGCAACATCCGTCGTGTTCGGCTGCTCATGTCTTGAATTGGCATCAGCTGTTAGCCCCGGTCGCGGGCCAGCCAGCACCGTGACGAGGAAGAAGGTTGTAGTCAGGAGGTCCCCTGCTCCCTCGCCCGTTTCGACGCCATCCGCAGTCGCCGGATCGGCCTCACCGTTTGGCGGCCCGTCGTCGACTCCTTCCTCGCCCTTCTCGCCTGCGCCTGCGGTTTCCTTCTCGCCCTCTGCGGCTTCTCCTCCGCCGTTTGTCTTTAGTGCAACCTCCCCCGCCGCAGGCTTGGACAAGGGCAAGGAAAAGGCTTCGCCGCTGGTACCTTTCGTCTTTCTTCTAGTCAGCGTCACCAACGCTTACCGCTGCCTGTGCTTGGCTTCAAAACTCCAACAGGCCACGCCAGTCGAGAGCAGCAGGCGTGTGGGAGGCGAGAAGAAGGGCAACAAGGCCAAGCATGTCCATAGTACGTCCGAACGACAACGATGAGGAACTTGTCAAGACTGGTCTGTGTGAGTCGACTCACGCCAACTGCCTCGTTGCAACAGGCGCAGGTCGTGCGGTGCCCGAGCTCTCGTATGAGTTCCAGCCGTCCAAGGTCCTCGGCGAGGACCGCAAGATCGTCCGGGCCAGGCGCGAGGTCGTCAAGCCAAAGGCTCCTGAGCCGGCGGTATGCAGTCCTGTCTTCTTCTTGCTCTTTGTTGTCTCCTCCAGTGTTGGTTTTCTTACTCGCCGCTCTCCCAGACGGGCCGTAAGATCATCAAGGCTCGCCGGGGCGCTGCCAAAGAGGCCCAGCACGCCTCTGACCAGGCTCGTGGTCGTGTGTGCCTACGCAAGTCGGACGTGCTCCTTCGCTGCGGCAGCGGGTCCTCTCAGCAGACGATGGTCATGCCCAACTCGCTTGTCGTCAAGGGCTACACGCCCAACGGCAAGTACCTGCTGGCCTGCCATGTCCAGGGCCCCGCCTCGCAGCAGCGTCGCATCTGGACCCTGTGGCGCGAGGACGACACGCTGAAGACCACCCATGACCTTAAGTGGTTTGGGTTCCTGCCCGGCGAGCTCCTCTTCTTGACCAACGAGTACATCGTCTTCTTGGTGCCGAGGGATGATGGCTACCCGGTCGTCGTTCAGTACACCCTCCTCGATATGGACCTGGCACTCAACCGCGACTTCAGCTCCGAGCGAGGCCGCATCAAGATCCACAGCCGCGCTGGTACGCGTCGTCGTTCTCCTCCTCGCGCTCCATTTCTTTCAACTCACGCTTCTTCTGCTGGCTGCTTCTTGTTGCCTCCAGACCCCGAAGCGCTCGAGATCTGCAAGACGCTCGGCGCGCAGGCGGTGTTTGCGGGTCGTCTCGATGCCGCCGGAACCATGGGCGTGGTTGTTACAACCGGCAGAGACACCGAGACGGGACTGGTCACCGTCTTCCAGGTTGGCTCTTCCTCTCTTCTTGACTGGTTGGCCTACATGAAAAAGGAAGCTCACGACCAACAAACATGCAGATCAACCCGACGGGATTGACGGAGCTTGGCACTGTGCAGCTCCCCGCAGGTACATCCCATCCCTCTCTCCGGCAGCACACAAGGGCTATTGTGGTTGTTACAGTTTTATAAACACGCATCAAATGCGCACGGCACACCTACCAGGGGTCTACTCCTCTACGTTGGGCTTGTCGGTGCAGTGGTTCCCCGAGATCCGCCACTTCCTCATGACCAATGAGAGCACCAACGACTCCCAGGTGCGTACTCCCCGAATGTGTGCCAAGCCAATCAAAACGAGGGTGTTCACCGCGAAGCGCAATCACACCCACCTACACCTACACATACGTATCAGAGCGTGCTGTTCTCGTTGCATCCGCCCACTATGAAGGACCCCGTGCGGGTCAGCCACCAAGTGCTGCGCGAGGTATGCGAGCTTCGGTCTCACCAGTTTCGTCAGGCAGTGGTGACCCATTTTGATTCTTCCTTTCTTTTTTCTTTTTTTCTCTGCAGGATGAGCGCCAGCACTTGGCCGGGCTGGAACCGCGCATGAAGGTGGTCAATCTGGCGGGCGTGGTCCTCCAGCTGCCCCACCCCACGCGCCCGATCGACATCATCTCGGAGGAGGTGAGTCCGGCCGCCCCGGCGCTGCCTGGGCTCTCGCTCGAGGACTTCCTCGAGCTCGCGGGCATGTCCTCGCATGACGCTGCTCCCCATGAGCAGGCCGGACCTTATCGTCATGCCGGTACGCAAACGCTGGCCGGGCTGGCTTCTGAACAGTCCATCATCTCATGGAAAATACAACAACAGGCCACCAGTATGGTTACGATGAGGATGAGGAGGAAGAGGACGAGGATGATGACGATGATGACGACGACGATGAAGATGATGACGATGACGATGACGATGAGGACGACGATGAGGACGATAACTTTGACGACCTCGAAGAGGAGGAAGTATACTCCTACTTGAACAGTGCGTCACCCCTGTGGTCATCGTGTGTCTGTTTGAGGGGATCTTGCCGTGGCGGTGGCTCACCTTGTCGTGCGTTGTCTGTTTCTACCCCAGGCGGAGGGCCGGGTGCTGCGCCCGAGGGTGTGGCCAGCCAGTTCTCGATGCTGTCTCTCATGGGCCGTCCTCAAGAACCTCGCGGTACCGCATTCTCTCCTCTCTTTGCTATTGCGTGTGTTTGTTGTAGGTCCTGATTTTCAACCCCAAACCACACATGCAACGCGCGGCCTCGGCAGATGACCTCCTAGACAACGTCGACTGAGACCGAGACCAGTTCCCCTCCCCCGTCCCCCACCACCAAAGGGAGCAGCTGGTCTGCAAACCGAGCAGTCGTTGCTGAGGCGGCCGAGAGGCCCTCTCGCCCGCGGCTTGGCTCTGGCCAGAGGAGGAGAAATAAAAGCTGCGTCGTGATCATGACCGACGATGGAGGAGAGGAACACTTGTATCTCGTGTTTGTGTGTATGTATGTGCAACGTGTTTTAAAAATGAGACAAGGAGAGCAGAGGAGAGCAGAGGAGGAGCGGTCATCCATCGTCATCGCGCATTTACTGGGAGGATGTCAGCTCCTTCTGGACCTCCTTGTTGAGGGCGCGCATGACGTCGGTCATCGAGACCACGTCGATGGGCTTCTGCGCAGCATCCGTCACCCACACCTGCCGCGAGACGAGAAAAAACGCGTTCAGTTCTCTTTCGTGCGTCCTCTTCTTGCGCAAGAACAGGAGAAAGGGGTCCAAGAAGGGTACCTGGTGCCTGTGGATGGTGGCTGCCCTCATCTTCAGGATGACCTCGCCCAGGGTGTCCTTGGGCGAGCACGTGATCGGGTGGATGAGCTGCCCGCCGTGGATCTCCTTCAGGAACTCTGTTTCATCCATGAAGGACGGTGAGCAATGGATCAACAGGCCGAGTATGAGTAGAAGAAGAGCCTCGAACCGGTGACGGGCAAGAGGCACTTGTTGATGTTGTGTGCGTCGATGGTCTTGCTGTCGGCCGTCGAGAGGGTGGTGACGATGATGCCCTGCTCGTCCACGACAGGGATGGCCTGGATGTCCTTGGTGTGCATGAGGCGGAACCCTTCCAAGGCCGGGGTCTTGGTCGAGAGGGTGACCACCGGCCAGTCATACTCGCCACGACCAAGCGGGTTGCACAATCGCAGCTCCTCAATTCTGCTCAACATCGCGTCACCGCCATGTGAGGCTCTACTGCTCCATCATGATTGAAAGAGAGCAAGCAAGCAACGAGAGTTGTTTCACGTACGGCCGGCTCAGGAAGTCCTTGAGGTGCGGGTCATCCTTGTGGGTGCCCAAAAGGCGAATGACGTCGGTCTGGGACAGGAGACGGAACGTGGGCTCGCCCGTGTGGTCGTCCTTTTGCTGCACCAACGCCCGGTGGACGCCTGCGGCGAGTTCCCAGGTAAGAGCCAAGAACGTTGTGAGGGTTGGGAAGGGCAGGTGGCGTACCCTTTCCAAAGAACTCGATGACGGTGATGAGACTCTGTGACGGTTCAAAGGTCCACAGAGTACGGCCCTCAGCAGAGATCTGACCCACGAGGTCCTTGACTGTTGTGGTGGAGATTTGCAGTTGCTCGAAAGCCTTGGCCCGCTCCTCGTCGGTCTTGGCCTCAGTCAAGTCGCTATGTATGTGGTTGAAAGGTCATGCCATGAGTCAGCACGAGCCGACTGAGGGCGGTAGCAAGACGTAAGCGCACCTGACATAAGAGGCAAAGCCAATGAAAGCCATGAGGTCGAACGAGGAGACGATGCCTGTGTAAGTCTTGGTGTGTCCCTGCTGGCGGGTGACAGGCAGGGCTCGAACGCTATGTTCCTTCATCACCTGGAGCACCATGGTCGTTAGTCTTTCGAGGACGAGTGGAGGAGACCGAGGCAAAGTACCTGGAGGGCCTTCTCGACACTCGTGAGCTCGTCAATTTCGTAGAGCTCGCGTTTGTCGAAGACAAGCTCGCCAGCGTGGTGCGCAGAGAGGAACGAAACGAGGGACATGTTGACGCAGAGTGTATGTGCACTAAGAGAGTGGAAAGAAGCAGCTTATCAATGTTATTCGTGGGCTGAAGACAGAAGAGATAAAGTGCTGCGCGGCTCTGTTCTGTGTGGTCGACTGAGGATGGCAGCCTCTTGGAGCAGTCCACCAGATTTCGCCCATTTTTCGGTCCTTGATTGACGAACTCTACAGCTCCGCCACCTTAACAACATTCTTCCCATTGCTGAGTTTTTAGTCTTGGAGCTCATGCCGGAGAGCCCAATGTTGCACAACAACGCAATCAGGTTAAGTTTGAGCTCTTGGTTTCAATGACATTTCTAATCAGATCACTGCTTGGCGAGCTGCTGGAGAGTATAGTCTTGCCGATTGGCTCTGGTTATATGGGCTATCTGATAGTTGCTGTTTTCCAGTTAGTTTCCAAAGCATGAAGAACAGAGCGGCCTTTAAAACCAAGGCTTGCCACCACTTCAAACCATTCAACAGCTCCAACACCAACAACATGAAGCTTTCTTTGGCCTTCCTTCTGGCCCTCTTTGTCACCTACGCCGCGGCCGACTGCAGCGTTACGGTGAAGCAGACCCTCGGCAGCTCGTGGACCTCCAACGGGCAGGTCTACTCGCAGTGGAACTCGCAGCTTGTGGCCGGCTCTGAGGCCGTCACCTCTGTCACGCTCACCCTCACCGGCGGTGATCTCGACCAGTACTGGGAGCTCGTCAAGGAGGCCGACGGCACCTTCCGCCTTCCTGACTACCGCGTCCTCTATGGCGGCATCCCGGCCGGCCAGTCGCACAACTTCGGCTACATCATCAAGTCGGTCAACCAGGCCACCATCACCGTGACTGCCAAGTCGTGCGGCACCGCCTCGTCGCCCAGCGCCTCGCCTGCCGCTCCTTCGGCCTCGGCTTCGCCCGCCGCCCCTTCGCCGTCGGCCTCGGCCTCGGCTTCGCCCGCCGCTCCTTCGCCGTCGACTGTGGTGTCCACGCCCCAGCCGAGCCTCACCCCGTCGAGCTGCACCGTCAAGGTGACCCAGACCACGCGCTCCGGCAATGGCGGCTACTGGACCGAGGGCGACTTCCAGTTCCAGATCTACGACCTGGCCATCACCAACAACGGCTCCTACCCCGTGACCAAGGCTGAGATCAGCTTCCAGCTGGCCAGCAACCAGGACTCCATCTACCAGTTCTGGAACCTCGAGCGCGAGACCCTCAACGGCCAGGTGCTCGACGTGTTCGTCATCCCCACCCCGTGGGGCGCCATCCAGGTCGGTGCCTCGCAGGGCGCTGGCTACATCGTCAAGTCCCCGCTCTCGGCTGGCGCGCAGAAGGCGCCCGGCTTCATCCCCGGCGTTGCCACTTGCAACTACGACTCGGCCCCTTCGGCCTCGCCCGCCGCTCCGTCGCCCTCCGCCTCGGCTTCCCCCTCGGCCAGCCCGGTCGTCGTCGGCTCGCCCCAGCCCTCGCCCGCTCAGGGCTGCTCGGCCACCGTCTCGCTCGTCGCCCGCTCGGAGAACAGCGGTGGCAAGTGGGATGACAACGGCTACTCGTACCAGATCTACGACATCACCACCAAGAACACCGGCAGCAAGCCCGTCAACGGCGCGCAGCTCACGTTCACCCTGGCCTCTGGCACCAGCATCAGCCAGTGGTGGGAGCTCAACAAGGTCTCCGAGACCGTCTTCAACGTCGCCTTCAACTACGGCAACCTCCTTGTGGGCGCCAGCCAGGGCGCCGGCGTCGTCGAGCGCTACGCCAAGGGCACCACGCCCGACGCTCCCACGATCTCCCTCGGCTCCCTCACCTGCG
The DNA here is from genome assembly GCA_002179805.1 of Acanthamoeba lenticulata. Classification (NCBI taxonomy): domain Eukaryota; phylum Discosea; order Longamoebia; family Acanthamoebidae; genus Acanthamoeba; species Acanthamoeba lenticulata. Next base: position 6,018 of record NAVB01000355.1, on the reverse strand, counting down.
CTTAAGCGGGCCTCTATCCCCAACAGAGTTTTGAGGACAGAAGGCGAGCTACCTTCTCTCCCTTGATTTGTTTATTCAACTGCACCGATTGGTGACAACAATATATTTTAATCCACCGCATATCATAAATGGAAAAAGGGTTCATTTATAATTCATAGCCGTTACACGGAAATTTAGCTGCCTCCGTGCACAAATGAAAAGAAATGCGTCGATAATTCAAACACGCGGAAGAACAGAGCGAACACCCGGACCGCCCCGTGCTTGCTGTGCTGTGTGCTCTCCCGTCTTCTGGTAAATAGAAGGAAGTCCCCAAGCGAGCAAATCCCTTCGTAGCCCAAGCAAAAATGAGGAAGATCTTGGGGCGTAATACGCTGCGGAAAGTGCGCGTCAAGATTAGAGGCGACAAAGACCACACGCTCGACGGCGATGCCAAAACAGGTCTGTTTGTCCCCCATCTTGCCTCATCGCTCCGGATCGATTCGCATTCGGCTGCATTTGCCCACAAGAAATGCCAGGCATGCTGATTTTCGACTCTGCTTTGGGTTGCGGGGCAGGACTTATGCGTCCGGTCTCGATGCACTGGGACCTCAAGGAAGAGCTCACGAAGATGTGGCAGAAGCCCATCACCAACCTCCCCGTACACGGCGGTTCGTTGTTATTTATTCATTTTTTAAATTTATTTATTTATTTATTTATGTTTATTTATTTATTTAAGTTTTGTTTCTTTTTCGTCTTCGGCCTTCACTCTTTTCTTCGCTCTTTTTTTTTGTTTGCTCGCCTCTCATGAAAGGAGGGACACCGTGTGAACTGCGCGCGCAGACCTGCCGCGCCTGTGTGACCGCACGACGCTCGAGGTGAAGCGGACGGACTTTCGTGATCTGCCCAGCGAGGAGGTCCTCTTCCCCTCCCCGCTTCGTCCCTTCGTCCTCCTCCTCGCGAACCGTCTCGCCCCCCAAACGCACGCGCGTTGGCCCAAGCCCCTCACACGCCACGCGTGCCACAACTGAATGCAGGAAAAGAAGAAAAAGTGCGAAACGAACGGGAGCTCGGTCTACGGCGACAGACAGGAGCTCGTGGGCAAGCGCAACAGCGTCTCTCGTACGCCTCCGCACGTCACCTCCGCGCGTTCATTTATTCATTATTTATTCACTTATTATTTATGTATTTTTTATTTTTCGAGATGTAGAAGCTTGAAGTAGAGGGTGTGGTTGTTGTTGTTTGTATTTGATAATGGCTCGAGAAAGAGAAGAAGGGGACAAATGGGGGGAGAACAGCCATGGACAGCTGTTGTGTGGTTTAGTGAGTCGTGGCGTTCCTGTAGCACACGCGCTCGATGGCGTTGATGATGCTCTGGGTCTGCACCATGGCCTCGTCCTCGAGGGGCCACGTGTAGGGCATCGGCACGTCGGCGCCCGTGATCCTCTCCGGCGGGGCGTCCAGGTAGTCGAAGCAGTCTACATGATGATGATGACATCAGCAACTTGGTCTTCATGTCGACACAACCCACAAGAAGGCGAAGAAGAAGGAGACGTACGCTCGTTGGCGAGGGCGATGATCTCGGAGCCGATGCCGCACTGGGGCCAGCCCTCCTCGACGGTGACGAAGCGGTTGGTCTTCTTGATCGAGTTGATGATGGTGTCGAGGTCGAGCGGACGGAGGCTCCGAAGGTTGACCACCTCGACGCTGATGCCCTTCTCGGCGGCCTTCTGGGCGGCCTCGAGGGCAACGCCGACCATGCGGGAGAAGGTGAGGAGGGTGATGTCGGAGCCCTCGCGCTCGATGTGGGCCTTGCCGATCTCGAGGACAAAGTCCTTGCTCTGGGCCTCGGGGCTCAGGTCATAGGACTCGTTGTAGCCGATCTCGCTCTCGAGCACGACGACCGGGTTGGGGTCGCGGATGGCGGCCTTGAGGAGACCCTTGGCGTCGTTACAGTTCCACGGGGCGACGACCTTGAGGCCCGGCACGGACGAGTACCAGGCGCCAAAGCACTGCGAGTGCTGGGCACCGACGGCGCGGGGCGGGCCGTTGGGGCCGCGGAAGACGACGGGCACGGTGTACATGCCGCCGGACATGTAGCGCAGCTTGGCCGCCGAGTTGACGACGTGATCGATGGCCTGCATCGAGAAGTTGAAGGTCATGAACTCCACGATGGGCACGAGGCCCGACATGGCGGCACCGACGCCGATGCCAGCGAAACCGGCCTCCGTGATGGGCGTATCGACGACTCGCTCCCGACCGAACTTCTCCATCAGACCCTTGGACACCTGCTCCATTTAATCGCATTCGAGCCCATTCAATTCACGACCATAAGAAACTTGATGGCACAGAGAATTTTGCCAAGCGAGGGGGCGATTCGCAGAAATGAAAGTGATTGATATGCAGCAAACGTGCCTTGTAGGCACCCTGGTACTGGGCGACCTCCTCGCCGAGTAGAACCACGCGCGAGTCACGCTCCATCTCCTCGTCAATGGCCTCACGCAGGGCCTCCCTGACGGTCATCTGCAACGTTCAATTGACATAAGTGATCCGCAGCACAAGCCACACAACGCTCGGCACTTGTCCAGTAGTCCACATTAAACGTAAAATTCAACAGGGAATCGAAATTACCTTCTTGGGCTCGACCGCAGTGGCGAAGGCAGCGGCAGCCCGCGACCGAAGAGCGACAGAGCCGACGAGAGGCGACGAGGCCAGGCGGGAAACCGATGTGAGAGTGCGGCGCATCTTCTTCGACTTGTGATTTCTCTTTCTCTCTCGATGCCTTCGGCCTTCACACACTCTTGCGCGCTCGCGAGTCCCCTTTGCCGGCGCCGGCGCAGTTTTCCGGTCGCTGCGTCATTCTCCGTGGGCGAAAGCTCGGGAAGTTGAAGGAAAATGGCCACGGAAAATATGAATTAAAAAAAAGCAAAAGAAGAGCAAAGATGCAACGCATTAGCAGCGGGGCTGTATCGCTGCGGAGCGCCAATGTTGGTGGTTTGAACAATGGAATGGTCGCCCGAGTGTGGGGGATCGCTCTCGGCATGGCGCCATCGAGCCGAATCGTGGGTTCGTCATCTGCGTGGGGAGAAATGTGGCGACGAGGCGCCACCAAGAAGACGGGCGGTTCTTCCAAGAACGGACGTACCTCTCGGCCCAAGTACCTCGGCCCCAAGCGCGCGGATGGCGAGGAGGTCAAGGCGGGCGAGATCCTGCTGCGCCAACGCGGCACGCGCATTCATGCGGGCCCTGGTGTCGGTCGCGGCCGAGACCACACGCTCTACGCGACCATCCCTGGCGTTGTTTCCTACACCAAGACGGACTTCCCGGTGCCAAACCGTCGCCTTCTCTGCGTCGTCCCCATGTCTGCCGCTCTTCCCCGTCGCCTCGCCGCTATCCGCGACCGCCCCTCGCAGCTTTAAACCTGCCATTCATTCTTCTTCTTTCTTAAATATATCATCATTCGCTTCATCCTTGCTCTGGCTCGGCTCGCCCTAAGCTTCAGCGATGCCGCCATCGCCTCTTGGCAGGAAAACGCGTAAGAAATGCAAAAAAATCCGTCATAATTCATCTTCGGCTTGCTCAAGTAGGGCAACCCCACGCAAGGGGACAGTTGTTCCCTCGTGTTCAATCAACTGGGTGGGCGGCAGTGTCGTTGCCGGTGGTAAGAATGGAGGACAAACTGAAGTTTCGCCATAATCGGGCAGCACAGAATGGCGATGATGATGTTGTTGTCTCGATGGTGGACGGGAAGGACACGTCAAAGGGCCACCTCTATGCGCCGCTGCCAACACAGCCGAGCCACCGCACGGCCCACGAGGATGACGACGAGCACTACGAGGTCACCGCCTGGCGGTGGTGGGTGCTCTTCGTCTTCTCGTTCGCGTCGTTCCTGCAGTCCCTCGTCTGGTTCACCTTCTCCTCTGTGCCCAAGGTGGCCAAGGAGTACTACCCAGGTCCGACTACAACATCTTTTTGCATCTTTTTACATCTTTCTTCTGCACCATCTTGTGGCTCATCTTGAGCCCACGAGCATGCCAGGCGTGGACGAGAGCACGATCGATCTGCTGCTCAACTGGGGCGCCATCATCTTCATCCCGGTCCTGCCCTACGTGTCGTGGCTCCAGACGCGGCCCAACGGCCTCCTCATCGCCTTTTGGCAGGTCCGTCGCACACGCGTGTGTGTCGTGTCGTGTCGTGCTTACACCGCACACGCGCGCGCGTGCCACAGGGGAACGTGCTCGTGTTCCTGGCCACGGTGATCCGGACCATCCCGTGCTGGGTCCCGGCCCACATGCGCGGCAACTTCTACCTCCAGTGGACTCTCCACATCGGTGCGCGCGCGTGTGCGTGCGTGTGCGTGTGTGCGGTGCGAGCAAGGCTTAAGGTGGCGGCTGCGCTGGCGGGAAACACAACAATCAGGCCAGATCCTGAACGCGGCGGCCGGGCCGATCGTGATGGCCCTCTGCAGCAAGCTGTCGGCCGTGTGGTTCCCGGACCACCAGCGCGCGACGGCCACGGCCATCTCCTACACGGCCAACGCGCTGGGCACCTCCATCGGCTTTCTCATCGTGCGTCCCCACTCGCGCGCGTGTGTGTGCGTGTGTGTCGTGAATTTACGCGTGTGTGTGTGTGTGTTGTTTGCGGCTGGCAGGGGCCCGGGATCGCGCCCACGGCCGATACGCTGCCTCGGCTGCTCTACGTGGAGATCGGCATGGCCGCGCTCCCCATCATCGGCGGCCTTATCTACTACCGGTGCGTCGTCGTCTTCGTCGTCCTTGTCGTCGTCGTCTTTGTTTTCATTTTTGGTCGTCAATCTCGTGTTTGACTGACGAAACTCGCAGGGAGCGGCCCAAGCGACCGCCGAGCGCGGTGGCGCTGGCCCACATCGAAGGGCGCTACGAGTCCAATTTCTTCAAGGGCATCAAGGAGTCGCTCCTCAACGTCTCCTTTATGCTCGTCATCCTCGCCGGCGGCATCCAGGCCGGCGTCACCAACGGTTCGGCTTCCGGAACAGAAACCGCCACACGCGCACGTACGCGCACACGTGTCGTGCGCCTCAACCGCACACACGCACCGCACACACGCGCGCGGGCGAGCAGGGTGGCAGGGCGTGCTACCGCAGGCGCTCGAGGACCTCCACTACTCTGAATCGCAGGCCGGCTGGCTCGGCTTCGGTTCGAGGCCTCACGCCCCCCCCCCCGCGTGTGTGCTATTGTTCACACCGCACACACGCACCGCACACACGCGAGCAGGGGGCAGCATCGCCGGGATCGTGGGCGGGATGGTCATCGGTCCCGTGATGGACCGCTTCTTCCAGCGCAAGTGCAAGCTGCTCCTGCTCCTCCTCTTTGGCGCCGGGGCGCTCACCTTCACGTGGCTCACGCTCAGCCTCCCGACGCCCTTCTTCGGTTCGCCGCCACCGCACACACACGCGCGCGCACACACACGCGCGCGCACACGCGCACACTCGCGCGCGTTCTCCGTCATTCTCACCCCGTCGAGGCAGAGGCCGTGCTGCCGAGCGACTTTGGGGTGCTGATGGCGGCGCTGGCCATCTCGGGCTTCTTCCAGGGCGGGATCGGGCCGGCCATCTACGAGCTGTCGGCCGAGCTGCTCTACCCGGTGCCGGAGGCCACCTCGGGCGGGCTCATGGTCCTGCTGATCAACATCGCCACGCTCGTCTTCCTCTTTGTCTCGCCCCTCATCACGACCGCGTGGATCAACACCATCCAGATGCTCACCATGGTCATCTGCTTCATCATGGTCCTCCTCCTCCTCCTTCTTCTTCTTCTTGTCCACTTCTTCTTCTTCTTCTTCTTGATTGATGTTGTTGATGATGATGAGGTTGATGACAAGCAGGTGGTGTTTGTGCACGAGCGGTACAAGCGGTGGGAGGCCGAGATGGCGATCTACCACGAGCGCCCGCCAACGCAGCCGGAGCTCTCCTTCGCCTACTACCACGCCGCCACGGCCCCTCCTGGCCTCAACGTCCAGGAGCCCCATCTCTCCTCCTCTTGAAGAGAAACTTGATAAATTCAATTC
>NAVB01000353.1:0-35947 GCA_002179805.1 Acanthamoeba lenticulata | reverse complement strand
ACAAAGAGGGCATCTTCCTCTTGCAAGGTCCAGGTTCGGCCTCCACATGTCGCTTTCTTTCTCGTTACCCCCCCCCCCCCAAACTCGCTTGACGCGTTCGTTGTTGCAGCGGCTCGCAAGCGGGATGGCGGGACAAAGCAGCACGCGAGTTATCTCCGCACTGCGGCCCAGCGTCCCGGAAACGGAGGAGACGCTAGGCCGCCACCTGGCGCGCACGTTCGGCGTCGAACATCGACGTGCGGCGGCCACCTTCAAGGACCGCGCCCGCATCCGACGCCTGGTGCGGCTTCTGTGGCCCTCCCGCGGCCGGGCGCGGCTGAGCGACGCACAGGCCATAGCCCTCCAGCGCTTTTGGCGTCTCGAGGCCGAGCAGCGGCGGCTTCACCGGCGCTCGGTCGCGGCGACCGAGTGGCAGGCTCAGCTCCTGCGCTTCCTGAGCGACACCGCGCTGCTACAGCGCCGCGACGATGCCCGGCCGGCAGTGCCCGGCCGTCGGGCCTGGCGCTACCTCGCGGCGATACTCGCCTGGGCGGCGTTGGCGACGGGCGTGGTGCGCGGACTGGCGGTGAGCGGCCGCGGCAAGATGGGCCTTTACATGCACGACCTCCAGATCGACCTTCTCGGGCGGCGGCTGGTGCTGCCCGGGCTCGGGCCGCGGGCCGAGGACGGCCTGGTCTTCCTGCTGATGGTCATCCTCGCGCTTCTCCTCCTTCTGGCGTGGTTCCACCTCGCCCGAGACGAAGACGACGAGGATGACAACGAACTTGAGAAAGTTGCCGCCGACGTCAAAGTGGAAGAAGAAAAAGAGGAAGAGGCACGGTGGAGTGAAGACGAGCTTGTTTGGCCCGACGACGCAATCTCACAACACGTTGACTTGCGCGCCGACGATGAAGGCGCCGAGTTCGTGAAGGCGCACGCCAGCTGGTCCTCCGCCGAGGCTACCGAGAGCTCTGACAACGACGAGGAAGAGGACATCGACGAACTCGAACGGAAGCAGCAGCGCATCAGTGCCAGATCGGCTTCAGAGCAAAAGGCCAAGACCAGCGACTTTGCTGCGGAAACCAAGGCTTTGGAAGAGAGGCTGCTGGAGCGCATGGAGGGCCTGCTCGAGGCCGAACTGCAGAAGTTTGAGAAGAAGCTCAAGCGCAAGTCGGTCGTCATCAAGGCCAGAGGAAAGGCAACGGGCACGAAGGAGGAGGCCCGCGAGCCTGCCCGACGGACGGACGAGCAGCGAGACAAACACGAGGAAGAAGCGAAACACGAGGACGTGGCCGCGCAGATGCCTCTGCCGGTGCGCAGAGAGAAGGAAGAGGCAAGTGAGACACAGACGACCGAAGACCAGCTGAAGGAGCTCATGCCGAAGCGGTCAAGCACAGATGCCTCCTCACAACTGGCTGAGCTTTCTCGAGGCGGGCCTGATTCCAGGCCGGCCGCGGAGCTGCCGGCACGGGCTGAAGCCATGCCGCACCAGCACGCTGAAGTGGACGAGCCGCTACGGCGACATCTCGAGGATGAGGCCCTCGAGGATGACCATCGGGACGATGCAGCACCGCTTGCTCGCGAGGAGCGAGCCGAGGACGTGCCGCCGCGTCTCGAAGAACGTGGAGGAGAGGATCCGCCGAGGCGTGACAAGGTGGAGGGTGAAAGAGGAGATGTCGAGGACGAGCAATTGAGTGACGACGACGAACCGGAGGCGGACCGTGAAGAAGAGGCAGACGAGGAGCTGGAAATGGCGCAACACGTAACGGAGGTCCTTCCTCGCTCGCATGACGAACCTGCCGAGGGCACGTGTGGCGCCTCGAGCAATGATGAAGGCGAAGAGGACATCTCCGAGTCGTCGGAGCAGGAAGAGGAAGACGAGGAGGAGGACGAGGAGGACGAGGAGGTCTCGGCGCCGGAAGCAGAGGCCCAATCCTCGGGAGCGCCATGGTACGAACGGGCCTGGGCTGCCCTGGTCACCCGAGAGGCCTCTGCAGCTGTTGCGCCAACAGTCACACCCACAGTGACGTCTTCCGTCACGCCAACCATCATGCCCACACCCACACCCATGCCCATGGTCACGCCTACGCCCACAATCACGGGCACGTCCATGCCCACGGCCACGGCCACGGCCACGGCCACGGCCATGCCCACAGTGACGCCCACTGTGGAGAAGGCAGAAGAACGAAGGCGAGGCAAACAGGACGAAAAGGAGGAAGGAGCCGGCACGAACGATTTTGCGTGGAGAAAAGACGGCCACGAGGCGGTGACGCCTCCACAAGAACGTACAGAGACTGACGGCTCGACCATCGAACACCGTGACGTAACCGGCGATGGCGACGTCAAACCAAGGCGAGCCGAAAGAGAGCGAGCGATAAGCGCCACACACCATCCGACCTCGGCCACCATCGAGAAGCACGGACTGGTGGCGCAAGAGGAGAGGGACGAGGAGGACCTGGACGAAGAGGACGAGGAAGAAGGAGAAGGAGGAGAAGAAGAAGAGCTACGGCTGGAGAAGAAGGAAGGAGAGGAGAACATGCCCAAGGATAGGCTGCGTGCCATCGCTGCCAAGGGCGGTCGTCACAGCCACGACCACGACTACGGTCGTGACGAGGACAAGCACGACTGCGACGACAAGAACCAGTACAATGAGGAGGAAGAAGAGGACCGGGGTGAAAAGGAGGACGACGGGGGTGCGGTTGCAGTTCAAGAGGAGGTGGAGGAATCGAGCGAGGAGGAGGACGCGAGTGAAAGCACGGCGGAAGCTGGCGAGCTGGAGCGCGACGATGAGCCCGACGAGATGGAGACGGACGAGGTGGCCAAACACTGGCGCCAAGGCGAGGAGGACACACAGGCATGCGATGCGCCACCCGAGGAGGAATCGCCGACGCCCGCGCGTGAGCGGCCACATATCGACGAGATGCCTGAGCGAGACGTCCTCGTGGCGGCTGCGGTCGGGGCCAGCGGGGAGCCCGAGCTTAGCGAGGCGGCAGAGGTGGACGACGCAACTGTAGGCGACGGCGATCAATTTATCGCTGAACACCAAGACGAGGATGACGAAGCCCGTGTTGGTGGCGGCGAAGCAGCTCGTTCGGTATCTCCTGTGCGGGCTGCGCCGTGTGCCCTGCAGGAGACTGACGCGCAGGACATGCGCAAGCCACAGCTGCCGGAGAACGATGATGACTCGATGGCGCAGGATCATCACGTCCGGAACGAGGAGGTACATCACTACGAGGTTCAACCTGATGGCCTCAAGCATGAGCTAGCCGAGGCCAACAACGAGTTCCGGGAGAGCCAGGAAGACGACCTCGACGATGTGCCGCAGCCGGCCGACGCCGGTGAACTTGATCACGATGAGGAAATCACCCGCGCCGCCGCGGAGGAGCTCGAAGAGCGATTGGCCGACAACGACGAAGAGGGCGTCGACAGGCCAGCATCACCTGCTCGATCCTTTATCATCCCAAGCGAGACTGAGGACGCTCGCGGTGAGGCCGCGAAGCCCGAAGCCGTCCGGCAGAGCCCTTCAACAAACGCAGCTAAGAAGGGCGCCGAGGACCTTCTGGTGCCGTCGCCGAGGCCCGAGGGCGAGGGCGAGGGTGAGGGCGAGGGCGAGGGCGACCGACCAGCGGCTGCGATACTCTGCCAAGAGCGAAAGCCCGACGAGGACAAGGAACGAACACAACAGGAGGGCGAGACACCTCGCTGGAAGGTCGAGCAAAGCGGTGATGAAACCGAAGAAGGCGGAGGAGGTGTGCTCACACCTGTGCTCGAGCATGAGGAACCTAAGCACGAGCTTGAGGAGAACGAACCACCCCAACACCAACCCCAGGAGGAGCATGAGCTCAAGCCCGAGGAGGATGAGGGCGAGCACAAGCACGACTGCGACCACGAATCCAAGCATGAGCCCGAGCCCGAGCCCGAGCACAAGTTCGGGCTCGAGCACGAGCGCGAACACGAGCCTGATCTCGAGCCTGAGCCCGAGTCCGAACACGAGCGCGAACACGAGCCCGAGTCCGAGCACGAGCGCGAATACGAGCCTGATCTCGAGCCTGAGCACGAACCCGAGTTCGAACATGAGCGCGGACACGAGACTGAGCACGAGCACGAGCTTCAGCACGAGCCCGATTTCGGGCGCGAACACGAGCCTGAGCCCGAGCCCGAGCCCGAACATGAGCGCGAACACGAGCCCGATCACGAGCTCGAACATGAGCAGCTCGAACCTGAGCCTGAGCCCGAGCACAAGCCTGACGCCGAAAACAAAGATAAGGCTATGCACAGTCTCGAGCCCGAGCCGAAGGTCGAACCTGAGTTCAAGCGCGAGCCCGAACCCGAGCGTGAGGCTGGGAACGATGCCCAGGACGATCCTGCGCAAGAGCTCGAGCTCGAGCATGAGCCCAAGTACAAAGGAGAGGACAAGGTCGAGCACAAGCACGAGGAGGAACTTGAGGCAGGGAATGATGTCCGCACAGTCGAAATGGCGGACGTGGCAGAGCGACTCAATGGGACCGAAACCGCGCGACCAACAGAAGCTGCCGAGTCACGACGAGACGAAGCGACATCTCAAGCGGGCGAGAGCGACCTCGAAAGCGAGGAGACTACGCGGCAGCAGGAAGAGAAGGAGGAGGAAGAGGAGGTTGACGAAGTGAATGACAGGCAGGACGACGAGGAGGAAGATGGTGGGCACGACAGCAGCGATGCTGATGTAGATGGCGATGAGGAGCAGGATCATGAGGGAGATGACGAAGACGAGGGCGAGGGCGTACAGGTGGAGGAGAGCCAGAGCGAGCAGGTGGACCCTGACTTTGGCGAGCGCGCGATGCACAGAGGTGAACGAGAGGAAGAGGAGCAGATCGCTCTGGCTGAGCCTTCGAGGACCGACGTCGCGATTGCTCCGGTCCCTTCTGACCACACACACATGGCCGAGCACACGCCACGGCAAGGCGAGGCCCGGCCAGAGTCTTACGAGCCGCGTGTCGCGGTAGCACCTGAGTCTCGGGCGATGGAAGCTCAGCCCGTCCCGAAGGACGTCATCGCCCCCGAGGCGAGTCAAACACACTCCGCGGGAGAGTTCGCGACCGCGCCCAAGGCTGAGCTGTTCGTAGCAGAGGAGCCGTGCCTGCACGCCGACGATGACCAAGACGAGTGCGATTCAGTCGAGGACTGGCGGATTGCGGCTGAGGCTGAGGCTGAGGCTGATGAGGCGCATGCTGCGGATGGTAACGAAGACGAGGGCGAGGATGTGAGCGAAGGCGAAGAGGAGGACGGCGAAGGCAACGACGATGATGGTGACGAGGAGGAAGAGGAGGAAGAGGAGGAAGAAGAGGAGGAAGAGACCGAAACCGAGTTCTTCAGTAGCACCGACTGCGACGACAGCGAACTGAACAGCCTGAGCTCCAGCATCGCCCCGAGCGACGAGAGCGACGGGGAAGACTCCGGTGCCGATGAACACGATTTCTACCAACACAGCGACTACGCTGACGGCGATGAACTCGACTGGAGCGACGAAAACAGCATCGCGCGGCGGATTGGCCACCTGCCCCGACGTCGGTCGCTCAGGTCGCTCGGCCCGTCGTTCACCGCTCCCCATAGCGAGGTGGAGAACGACAGCGGGGAAGACGACGTACTCGACTGGAGCGATGCCGACGACGCCGCGGCGCGAGCTCGGCTCTTGCCTCGGAGCAGTCTGCGGATGTCGCGGCGGCCCCTGCAGCGCACCAATTCCCAGAGCGACTCCGAGGCGGAGAAGAAGAGCGAAGAAGCCCAGCAGCTGCGGCGACGATCGTCCAGAAAGAACGAAAGCGAAAGCGAGGACGTGGGAAGCGAAGCGCGAAGACGGAGGAAGCGAGTAGGCGATGGTGCAGCCGAGGAGTCGTCATCGTCATCGTCATCAAGCCGGCGCACGGCCAAGAACGCGGCGGCCGGTTCGGGCAGTCGAAGCCTCAGTAGCAGCAGCAGCACCAACAAGAGCCGAAGCAGCAGAAGCAGCCTAAGCAGCAGCAGCGCCCGAGTGTCCACCAGGCCAGGAGGTGGAGGCAGGCGGGCCGTCATCGACGAGGAGGAGCGGCGCCAAAAGCGATTGTCGCTTCCCATGATGCGCGCCAAAAACAAGGCCAAGGAGAGCGAGACGACGAAGAAGGGAAGGAGGGAGGACGAAGAGAGCGATGGCGGCGATCCATCGACGCGACGACAGCGACAACGACGGAAAGCTCCGCTCCCGAGCAAGCAGGAACTCTCGGCCGCACGCAAGCTCGTCCGCAGACGCTCTCGCTCCATCTCGCTGCATTCGTCGTCCAGCTCGACGTCGACGTCGACGTCCTCGTCGATCACGTCGAGCACGCCCAAGGCATCGCCCTCGACTAAGCGCCGACGGTCCAGCCGGTCGTCGTCCACAACATCGACGACACCCAAGTCCAAGAAGGTACGCCGAACCGCTTCGCGTTCTTGCGTGTGCAGCTGATGCCGATGCTGATGATGATGATGGCGTGTGTGATGATACAGAAGCCCTCGGTGAGCACCATGCTCCGGCGGTTCATGCGGGAGAAGCAGATCAAGCCCGACGAGCTGCACGTGAAGCGCGTGCGGGGCAAGCCGGGCGTCTACAAGATCCGCGACAAGGTGATGCGGATGAACGTGGTCAACGGCTTCCTCATCATCCGGGTCGGCGGCGGCTACATGCGCTTCGACGAATGGTGCGGCAGCCCTCGACCGTCGTTGATGCCGTGGCGTTTGCAGAGCCCCCTCATCTCATGCGTATGATGATTTGGTCGCGTCTGTATCACAGGTATCGCGTCTATGGCAGGAAGGGAAACGTGACGGTCAACACCACCGTTGTCGGTACGTCCTTTTATCATTATTATTCTTTTTTTTTAAAAAAAACAATAATATGACTAAAACAATTATTCGTCGCGCAGAGACCAAAGCGGTCCACGTGCGCAAGGCACAGCGGATCATCAGCGTACCCAGCGAGGGCAGGCTCGACCCCAAGAATTGGCTGAGCCAAGGCGCACCATGACATGAACCCATGACCTCTACTACTGTAAAAAACACGATTCTATCGTCCAACAAAGGCCTTTTTGTATCAACTTCATTGCCACAGCGGTGCTCACTGGGCAGCGTTGAACGAGTGGATCTGCTGCTTGGGGAAGAGAGGCGCGAGCTGGTCGAGGCGCGAGTAGATGTCGTAGAGGCCGCCCGTGTGAAGGAACAGGATCCTGCGGCCACGCCACTTCTCCGGCTCTCGCTTGATCTCGCTGAGCAGCCCGTAGAGCGCCTTGCCTGCCGCCAGAGTCGCGTGAACGTGAGCAAGCACGCACGAACGTCGAGGACTGCAACGACGACGACAATGTCGCACGCACCGGTGTAGGTGGGGTCCACGACGACGCCGGTGTGCTGGGCCACCTGGATGATGAGCTCGAGCTCCTCCCGCTGGCTCACCGAGTAGCCCAGCCCCACGTACTTGTCGTAAACGCGGATGAGTTCCTGCGTTCGTCCGTTTCGTGACCCCCCAAAAAAAACTCGGCCCGTTAGCTCGTCCTTGCCTTGCGGCGATCGCTCTCCAAGGTTGCACGAACCCGCGCGCGGAAGCGGTCGGCGAGGCCCATGTTGGCGATGAGCTGGTCGATTTCGTTGTAGAAGTGGTCCTCGTCGTCACACGCGCAGAAGGCATGAATCTTGGTGCGCGGGCTCATTCCGCTCAGCGCCGCCCCGAGGGCGAAGCCGCCCGTGGTGCCGCCGCTTCCGATGGTCATCACGACATCGTCAAACTCGACGTTGAGGTCGCGCGACTGCTGGCGCAGCTCCTCGGCGGCCTGGATGTAGCCCCACGACCCGATCTCGCTGCACATCACGCCAACATCCAGTTCCCGCCTGTGAGCGCGGCCCAGGAATGGATCCCTCGCCGAGAGATCTCCTCTGTGGCGGGACGAACGCACTTGGAGCCGCCGACGGGAATGAGGTAGGGCCGCTTGCCCTCCCGCTCCAGCCGCTGGCCAAGCTCGCTCAGCAGTTGCGTGCCGCCAACCTGTTAACGCGAGCGTGTGAGCGCACACGCCACAAACATGTCCAGAGACAGGGAGGGCACAAAAAAGGGTCGCCTGGCTGGGTACCTGCGCGTAGTGGGCCACGGACACCAGGTGGACCTGCGCGTTCATCATCATGTCCAGCGCCACGTTGCCGGTGATGGGGAGGTTGTCCGGCGTGTAGTCGGTTCGGAGGATGAGGTGGCACTCGAGGCCCAGCTCGCGCGCGGCGGCGGCCGTGGCGCGGCAGTGGTTCGACTGCCACGCGCCTGCGGACCAATCGCGTCAGTGATACACACTCACACGAAGCGCCCCGACAAGCCAGGCGTCGGACCAATGGTGACAATGCAGTCATGCTTTTTGTCGATGGCGTCAGCCAGTAGGAACTGAAGCTTGCGTAGCTTGTTGCCCGACGTCACCAAGCCGGTCTCATCGTCGCGCTTGATCCACACTTCCACGCTGCTCTCGTCTGGGCGGAGCAAAAAATCCAGAATAATAAACTGGCGTGAGTCATCATACTTCGTGGTCGCGCCACTCACTCTTACTCGACAGAAACAGGACCCGAACTGTGCAGAGGAGGACGAGAGGAGGGGGAGGGGCGCGACTCATGCAAGCCGTGGGACAGACCGAGGGAGGGCAAGTGCCACCGGTGGAGGCGGGTCGGGCCGGAGGAGCTGGTGAGGGGCACAAACTTGGTAGGCACCACCTGGAGGCCCACATCCTGTGCCCACTGAGGAGCTACGTAGGGACGCAATTCAGCACCAGCCTTCATCTTGTTGAGTGTGGAGCAAAAAATAAGATAAAAATTGTCTTTTTATTTTTCTTGGGACCAGCAGAAATATAAAAAGAAAACGAAATTGAAGAACGAAGACGGAAACGTAATTGAACTGAATAGGCAGAAGAAGAGAGAAAAAGTCACTACCTCCACGCTTATCCCTACTACTGGCCCAGCTCATCACAAGAAAGTCTTAATGCAGCGACCACAGTATGTGCCCACCAGCGAAAGGACCAGTGGCACCTCTCAACCTCCCCGAGGAGGACGAGGACGAGGTGGCGGTGGCGGAGGTAGAGGGCAAAACAAACAACGAGGTGGCAGCAACAGCAGGGGTGGTGGGCGAGGCCGGGGAGGCGGAGGAGAAGCTTGGCGGCTTGAGCTTGCCGCCATCACCCAAAACCCGGAAGAGGCTGCGAGAGCTGGCGTGGTGTTCCTGTGGGAGACTGTGCACGCCGAAGTGCGGAGCGCACAAGAAACCAAGAGTGTCGCCGGCGGGGAAGAGGAGGAACGGAAGCGCCCACCAACAGAGACCACACGAAGAGAGGAAATCATCGTTATCTACGACAAAATGCCCAAGGCGCGGCACCATATGCTGGTGCTGCCACTGCGAGAGGTCGAAGGCCCGAGCACGCTCAAGCGATTCCACCTGCCGGTGCTGCGCGCCATGCACACCACCGCACTCAAAGTTGTTGACATGTACGCAGCGCACAGCCGCCTCCTCTGCCCGAGCTGCCGTGGAGTGCTGACGAACGTCCTGATAGGTTGCGGGCGAAGGATCCGTCGCTCACGTTCCGCATCGGCTACCACGCGGTGCCTTCCCTCAAGTACGCACCTCCCCGCACAGACACGTAAGGCATCATCCTCTGGCGCTCAGCCTGCTGACGAGGTGATCACCATCAGGCAACTGCACCTGCACGTGGTGAGTGAAGACTTTGACTCGCCATGCATGAATCGGGAGTTACGTTGGAACACGTTCACCACGCCCTTCTTCGTGCCCTCCACTGGTACTGGCCACTTCCTCGATCACTTTGCGGTCGGCCTGATGTGGCTCACACAGCAACCCTCCCAGAGATGATTCGGATGATCGAACAAGATGGCAAGTTTGACGGGACTGGGTACAAGCAATACCTCAAGGAGGAAGTTGTTTGCTTCCGTTGCCAGTACCGGGCACGATCCTTCAAAGAGTTCAAGCTCCACAACACCCGCTGCTGGCAGGAGAGCCAATTTTCGCAAAGCTAATAAAAATTAAAGGTGATGAAGAATGGAATGCCAAGAATGCGAACGTCGTGGATACAACAACCGTTGGTTGCGCGTGGAGCCCACAACAAACGTCGCACGGCGAACTACAAACTGAAAGCAACTTCAACTGGTCTCCTGTCCGTAACTTCGCTAAGTTGAACGGAAAGAGAAGGAGGAAAAGGTCTTTTGTCGCTGCAACATGGAGGACAGCCAAAACGCCTTGTTGCCGGTACCGACTTGACAACTGTTTTGAAGATTTGGATGAGTTGAACTTAATCTCCAGCAGGAATCGCTTAAGGAGGACGGATACAAGTACGAATTCTCCCGAAGAGACTATGCGCCCACCCCCGAGGCCGAGGAGGAAGAGCGCCTCTTTGAAGACGCCGCGCATCGCCATTTGTACGCCCAAGGTTTTCTGCACAAACGTACGACAATCTATCTCCTATGCTGAGAGCAGCATCGTTAAGAATCTTCGCATTGGCCACCCCAAACAACATCAGCACACATCAACTATGTGACCGACCCGCAGCCCGAGGGTGACGCCGGCCCCATGGCTGTCTCCATCGCCCTCCAGCCAGAGGGCGCCGCCACTGAACTCCAAGTGCTCATCCACTCCAAGGAGGTTCGTCTTCTGCTTCTGCCTAGGCGAGCTTGAATAGCGACGTAGGGACTCACACCGACGGTGGCGCAGGGCTGGGAGCCGGACACGGTGGCCGGGGCCGACGCGGAGGAGTGGGGCGGCGAGCTGCAGGCCCTCCGGCGCAAGCGTCGCGGGCTGGCTGGCGTCAAGTTCACGCCTCGGGCCGACGACGAGCTCAAGGCCCGGCTGGCCAAGTACGAGCAGCGCATGATCTCCCTCTGCCACAAGTTTGGCGTCCTCTTTAGCAAGGAGGACCAGACCGACGAGCTCCAGATCTACAACAACGGTCTCACGTCCCGTCCTGTCTCTCTCCTCCGCGTGGCCGCTCATGTGCTGACGCACAAACACGCACGCACGCATGCACGACAGAGCACGGCAGTCCCGCATTTGAGGAATTCCTGACATTCTTGGGGACCAAGGTGGAGCTGCAGGGCTTCACAGGCTACAACGGCGGGCTTGACACAAAGAGTGCGCTGACTGCCGTCTCACCTTGCAACTTGGGGGTTTCTTGAGGTTGAGGCTCACGACGCGAGTGTGGCGCAGGCAACACGACGGGCACGCACTCGATCTACACACGGACCGGGGAGCGGGAGGAATGTGAGATCATGTTTCACCCGCTCACCTACCTGCCCTACTCGGCCATCGACCCGCAGCAGATCGAGCGCAAGCGGCACATCGGCAACGACGTCGTTGTCGTGGTCTTTTCCGAGACCTCTGCGCCACAATTCTCCTCGTCCTCCATTCAATCTCAGTTCAATCGTACCAGCCCCGCTCCTCACCTTGCCCCGCTTGTGTCCTCTTCTTTCTCACCGCGGCGACTTGTCTTGCCTCCCTCCCGAAGACGTGTTCGTGATCGTGTCGCCCGTGCTGCTGGACGGTGAGTCCTGCTATCGCGTTTTCATATCGCGAAAGTGCGTCTTTCTCGAGCCCTCAACGTTGGGGTTGCCTGACGGCGCTGTTCCTAACCATCGCGCTCGTCGTCCAGAGACGGCATTCCGGCCTTTGGGCCGCCGCTGCCGCCGGGCGGTATCGTGCGGCGGGACGCGGCTGGGCGCCAGTGGCTGCTGGACAAGCTGATCAACGCCGAGCGGGCGGCCTTCCGCTCTCCCACCTTCCAGAAGAAGTTTATCAACGTGCGCAAGTTCCAGCTGCAGTACCTCCTCCAGGAGGGCCACAGCGCCAGCCTCACGGGGGAGTGGGACCACGCCCTCCTCGTGCTCCAGCACACCACCCGCTGTATGTGTTTTACTATTCCTTTATTTTTAATTTTTAATTTTGTTTGTTTGTTTTTATTGTATTTGTTTTCTAAAATGTGTGTGGACGCTGCAGTCACTCGCAAGCAACTTGAGGCGATGCGCGGACAGCTTGAGCCCGCTCTCAACGGCGGACAGGGGAGCGGTGAGGAGAAGCGGAGGACGCGCGATCGAATGACGGCGGCCGAGTTCCGGCAGGTGTGGACGCACCTGTGCCCGAGCTGGCAGGGCCGTGAGAACGAGGCCGCCGTGCAACGTGTGTTCGACGGCGCCAAGCTCAATGGCACGCGGGATCGCGGGCTGGCCTTCTTCGACCTCGTGCGCCTCCTCGACGTACTCGCCTTTGGCGGCGCCGGCCAGCGCCTGGCCCTCCTCCGTCGCCTCCTCCTTAACTCGACGTCCCACGGCGGGAGGGAGGGCGGCGACGTGCTCGGCACTGTCGTCCCCGCAGACCTCCTAGATGACGTACCGCGCCTCTCCTTCAGCGGTACTCCTCCCCGAGATGATCACCTGTCGAAAATACCTCAAAATAACTCAACAATAATATTAATAATTGCAATTGAAAAACACAGAATTCAAGGAGCGGGCTGGAGCGGATGCGGCGCTGCTGGACCTTGTCACGGTGGCGGTCGACGGCGAGCAACCCATCGCGCTTCTGCCGGACGACTTTGTGGCCCGCCAGCCGGACTGGTGGATCGCCGAGTTGAAGGCGCACGACTCTCGCCAACCGCAACAGCAGCCCCAGTTCGACGAGAATGGATACCCGCTCGCGCCAGGCGAGTGGTGCGTCCTCTTTTGAGGGATGCCCAGTCCCTCCTTGTACATCATTTTCCTCAGACCATTTCCATTTCCATTTCTTCTTCATTTCTATAATTATTGCACTGCTCTCGAGATGTGGGCTCGCATCTCCCGAGGGGTGTGGTGTGGGAGTCCTGGACGAAGCTGCCGTGCAGCCGCTCTTCGTTGTGGTGCTGTGCATTGCCGGCGCATGTCGACTGACCCCTTTGCATTGGACGCTGCAACGGAGAAGGACTCGCACGAAGATGTTTTGAAGCGCGAGTTTGCCGTGCAAGCATCCAAGGGCTATGACAATCAGGTTGGTAGATCCTCCTCTCCTCGTCCTTCCCGCGGCACGTCACCTCACTCGCGGTCGCAGCCCGCCAGCAGCGGCCGCATGTTGGGGTGGATCAAGCAAACTTTGGAGGCTGCTGGCGCGCTGGACTCGTCCTTCCGTGTTCTCGACGTTGCGGCCGGGACCGGGCGCATGAGCCGTCTGATGGCCCCGCACGTGCGAGAGGTCGTTGCCATAGACTTGAGTGAGGTGCGCGCACTATGCCTTCGCTCCCGCCCTGCCCGAGCCAGAGACAACCATGTAACGATCAAGCCAACGACACGTGCAGGACATGTTGGCAGTTGGCCAACAGAAGGCACGGGAGGAGGGCTTTTCCAATGTGCACTGGATTGTTTGCAACGCCCAGCAGGTGCGTGCCTGGTCTAGACCTCCGTTCCGCTCCGTCTCTGCGTGCATGCATGAAGGCTTGACCGTTGCGCGCGGATGGGCAGATGCCCTTTCTCGATGGCTCCTTTGATGTGGTGGTGGCACGGTTGGCTGGTATGTGAGCGCTGTTGCTGTCCCCCGACGGCTTGCGCCTAATGCGTGTTCACGGTCGCGCAGCACATCACTGGGAGACGCCGTAGGCAATCGTCGACGAAATGGCTCGCGCCTGCAAGCGTGCGTTCACGCCGTCTCGGCTGATCGTGAGTTATTGCTGACCCGCGGGCCGTGAGCAGTGGGCGGCCGCGTGATCCTCATCGACCGTGTCGCACCGCCCGATATCAGCGAGTCCCAGAGTACGCTAGCCCACACACACGTTCTGGCATTTGAGGATAAACTCGCTCACGCGTGCCTCAGAGGCGCGGCTGGACCACCTCGAGCGTCTGCGCGATCCTTCCCATGTCGGCCTGTGGCGTGCCGCCGACCTGCACGAGTTCCTCAGGCGAGCTCGGCCGCCGTTGGCACTCGACGAAGCGTCCCACGGCCGCCAGTGGCGAATGGACAACCAAGTCAGCTTCGACCAATGGCTCGGGGTCACCGCGGAGGGCGAGTCGCGGCGGGCCGAGATCTTGCACGCCCTGGCGGATGACCTGAACCACCAGACGACGACGAGCGGTGTCCCTGGGACTGGACCGAGCGGCGTACGCGTCGCTCGTGACACCGATGGGCAGCTCCACTTCACCTTCTCCTACGCGGTCTGTGTAGCAAAGCGCGTCGAGGCTTGAGGCTTGAACCCAAGCTTGGTGGCAGCCGGCCCTGAAGCCGCAGGCGGGGAGGACTTTCTGGAAAACCCAAGAGGACAACCACGCCTTGCGGGCTGCCCTGGCCCGTGACGGAGGAGCTCACACGCGGCGTGCCGTGCAAGCTGCCCAGGTTGCTTTGCGCACACAAAGTTCGATATTTTTGAAAGGGACCCGTAGTGGCCTCGCTCACCAACACGCGCAGCAACCGCCGTGCGTGTGATCCACCACGAAAAATCGGTTGCCCGTGCCGTCCTTAACTATTCGAGCGCCGTGCCGTGATTGGTCGGTGACCGCCACAAAAGGCGCGGTCTGGCCTCTCCGTTTCTCACTCATCCTCTCACTGCTCGAGCAACAACCAACAAGAAGAACAGCCTTCTTCCGAATCGACACTGTTCGGAACTGAGTTAACGACTTGTGAACGACGACATCCAACATCAGCAGCAATGACTCGCTGGCTTCTCGTTGTGGCCCTGGGCCTGGCCTTGACCGCCTGCGCCCTGGCCGATGACTACGGCTCCTCTTCCTACAGCTACGGCGGACCTTGCGAAGGCGGCTACTGGCCCGACGGCAAGGGCTGCTGTCCTGAGATCATCAACTACATGGCCTACTACCGCGACGGCAACAAGTGCTACCCCAAGGACGTCGGCTGCGGCGTCTTCTACGCCGATGGCTCTGGGTACGCTCCTCTTGTGGCCACAAACAATAACAACTGGACAGCGGCTGACGACCCCCGGCTCGTTGGCGGATGAGCAGGTGCTACCCGGACGAGAAGGGCGAATACCTCGAGGCTGGCAAGTACTGCCCGCATGATCGCAAGTGCTATGAGCAGTGCATCCGCCCCAAGCACGACTACAAGACCACGACCCAGCACTACCCGCCCAAGACGACCAGCGAGGAGCAGACCACGACCAAGTACTACCCTCCCAAGACCACCAGTGAGGAGAAGACTACCACGCAGTACTACCCTCCCAAGACCACGAGCGAGGAGAAGACCACCACGCAGTACTACCCTCCCAAGACCACCAGCGAGGAGAAGACCACGACCCAGTACTATCCTCCCAAGACCACCAGCGAGGAGAAGACCACCACGCAGTACTACCCGCCCAAGACCACGACCGAGGACTACAAGACCACGACGCAGTACTACCCGCCCAAGACCACGACGCAGGAGAACAAGCAGTGCCCCGGCTACCAGTGGAAGGATGGCAACGGCTGCTGCCCGCGCCAGATCGGCAAGACCTGGTTCTACCGCGATGGCCGCGGCTGCTACCCCAAGGAGGTCGGCTATGGCCTCGTCCTCTACGCCGACAGCAACGGCTGCTACCCGGACTCGTACGGCAAGTACCTGCCCTCTGGCGAGTGGTGCCCCAAGGAGCGCCAGTGCTACCCCGAGTGCGATGGCAAGAGCTACTACTGAGCTTCTTCGCCGCTACGGTGAACCAGCCGGGAGCCCCACGAACCGGCGATCACAATCCCTTTAAATGTTGTTTTTCTACAATCTCAAAGCAAACATAAACATCACGTTTCTCATCAACCTACCCCAAATAGATGTGTTGAATATTAAAAATAATTAACGAAAGATTCTTTTTAATAATAAATCACTAATTTATTTTCTACTATTACTCTTCGGACAAAGGGAGCGTCATGAGGTGGAGCACGGCCTCCTTGGCCTGGAGATCGCCGCGGAGGATGGCCGCCACGGCCTTGATGATCGGCAGGTCCAGATTGTACTGCTCGGCGAGCTTGCACGCCGCCGGCGTGGTCGCCACACCTGGCGCCCCACACACGTACGCGATTCAGGACGCGCTCCTCCGTGCACCTCTCACGTGCATTGAGCGTGACGACAAGGGGAAGGTACCTTCGGCGACCTCTTCCATGGTGGCCAGGATGCTCTCCAGGGACTCGCCCGAGCCCAGGCGCTTGCCCACCGTGCGGTTACGCGACAGGCTGCCGAAGCACGTCAGCATGAGATCGCCGATGCCCGACAGTCCTGTTGAAGAAAATAAATATTAAAAATTATAAATTATAAATTATAAATTATAAATCTGGGGCCAAAACACGGGTCAGGGGAAGGGGACCAGCGAGGGTCTCGGGTCGCGCGCCCATCTTAACGGCGAGGCGGGTCATCTCTGAGCAGCCGCGGGTGACCAGCGCCGCCAGCGTGTTGGTGCCCAGGCCCAGACCCTCCGACATGCCGGCTGCGCCAAAGTTTGTTCATTGAGTTGTTGTTTCTTTTCATAAAACAAGATAAAGCATCGAAGAGAGCTCTTACCAGCGATTGCAAACACGTTCTTGAGGGCGCCGCCGACTTCAACGCCCACCACATCGTCGGTGGTGTAGACACGAAACGAGGGCGAGGCGAACAGGCGCTGCACACGCTCTGTAGTCGTAGCGTGGTGATGAGTATTAAAAATAAAACAAAAACAAAAACAAATAAAGGTCACATACCGCGAACGACAGGGTCGATCGAGGCCACGACGACTGCCGTTGGCACGTCTTTCATGAGCTCCCGCGCAAAGGAGGGACCACTGCCCCCCCCCCCCGCGGTCTGTCAGTATTCGAGGCGGCCGCGGAGGGCAACACATCGCCGCTTCAGCAGTACCTGATGAACGCCGTGGGCTGGTTGCGGCCGAGCGCCTCGGGCACAAGGTCGGACATGTACTTGAGGCTCTCCGTGTGCAAGCCCTGCCCATCGTCACAACCACCGTCATCATCGTCATCAGCGCATGGCAGAGCCTCCAAGATTGGGGTCGTGGCGGGTCACCTTGGAGGAGGAGATGAGGGGCGTGTCGGGAGGGATCAATGGCGCCAGACGGCGCAGGTACTCGAAGCTGGCCTGGACGGGCACGGCGTGGACGATGTAGCGCGCCTGCGGGACGACCTCCTCGGCCTGGGTCGAGGCGCGGATGTTGGGCGGCAGCGTGAACTCGGTCAGGTACTTGGGGTTGTGGTGGCGCTCGTTGATGGCGCGGGCGACGGCTTCATTGCGCGTGAGGAGCGTCACGGTGTGGTGGTTCTTCGACAGGACGTAGGCCAAGCCTGTGGCAAAGGAGCCGCCTCCAAACACCACGATGTCGGCCTTTTCAGTGGCCTCTTTGCCGCCTTCCATCTTGAGCACGTGCCAGAATGAAGAGGGGTGCGGGTGGTGGTGATGTCCAGGCAAAGGGTGGGGGTGGTGTTGAAGATGAGAGTTGGGCACGCGCTCGGGATTCGCAAACGAAGTCGCTGATCGAGTGATGAGGGGTGCTGTCCTTCGCAAGATAGGGAGCGTGGGAGCGATGTGAAGGCGCAAGGACAACGAGGTCGTTTGGTAGCAAAAGCGTTGTGTCTGGCCGCGCATAAGCAGAACTCGCTGGGAATTATTGGTGTTTTTAATTTTCCTTTTCAATTGCTTTTTCAATTTCCCTTCAAAAAATTGTTTTATTGTGCCTGTCGACACCAATAAATAAAATAAAATAAATAAATTGAAACGCTTCGGTGTGTACACGAGGAACTCTGAACTGGCATTGTGCCTATTTGTTGAACGACTTGACGCCCTTCTCGAGAAGCAGCTTGATCCTGAAAAAGAAAAACAGGGTCAAAATAAGAGAAAAGTTTTGGCCTGATGCCAGCACGTACCTGGCGAGCACGAGCGGCTGGTCGACGTCGAAATTGACGGCCCACTTGGGCAGGTAGCCACACGGATCGCACTCGCAGATGTAGGTCACCACGCAAGCATCCGGGTTGTCCGCCACTCTGTCCAGCAGTAAATCCAAGCAAGGTGCAAGGTGAGCTCATTGCTTTGTCTTGTTCTCAACATGAATGTGGGGACGTACGCCTCGATCTGGTAGCCCGAAGCCCGCAGGTCGGCGCGCACAAACTGCTCAGAGGTGGGCACGTGGCCTGAATCAACCGAACGCGCGATGGCGAGCCACGTGGTATCGTTCACCTTCGTGTAGACCTCCAGCGCCAGGAAGTCCCGCGGGTACAGCGGGAAGGGAAACCTACAAGCAACGACAACAACGTGAATATTTGGAATTAAAAAAATATTTTTAAAATAATAAAACAATAATTAGAGGGCGAGTACTTGAACTGGTAGTAGAGGATGGCGTGCTCGGGGTCGTATTGCTCGCAAACCTTGGAACCGATGTAGAGCTGGTCGACGTACTTGAGGTGCGTCGAGTCGACCAGAGCCGTGAACACCTTCTCGGGCGCCATGTTAATGGTGATCTGACCTGTGCAAGCATAATAAAATAATTTAAGATTATTATTGTTATTATGAAATAATAATCATTAAAAAGGAGCAGAGAGGGACCTCGAAGGCGGTTGATGTCTGAGGACGCGGTAGCCTTGCGGTGGATGGTGACGCCATCCTGCGTCTTTGCCAGCTGCAAGCATCGCTTTCAGTACAACGCGATTGTCTAAATTATTGGTTGCCATTACCTGCCAACCATCTTCAGGGCGCCCCTTGGCGCTCTCCACAAACTCGGCAACCATGGCACGCCCGATCTCTTGGAAGTTCTCCGCCGTCACCTTTTCCAAGGGCCTAGTTGCAGCCTTGGGCGTCTCTGTTGCAGGAGATGAGAATCATAAGACTGAACAAGAATATTGCAGGAGGCCTCACCAGGAGTCGCTGGCTTCGCAGCATCGGTCTTGGGTCCGAAGAGGGAGTTCCACATGATTGATTTGATGTTCGCCACAACAAGACAGAACACGCTAAAGAACGAAGCTCAAAAAGAAAATGGGTAAAGCGCAAATGAGGAATTCAAGTCATATTTCTCTCTCATTTCTTTTCATTTTGCGGAGTCCACACCGCACTGCCCGACTTTGAACGCTTTTCTGAAAGCGCAGTTGAGGCTTCTGGCCTAAGAAAGGCGCCCAGAAAAACCCATTGGTCGTAGAGGGAAAAAAAAAGTCGCCGCAATAACCGCCACAGTTGGAAATCCAGCTGCTTGGTAGGTTATCACTCCGCCAGTGTACGCGGTGCTGGCCGTTCGTTGTGGGCGAGATCTAGCTGGCCCTTACCACGACCTTGATCCATTTTCCGGCCATAATCACTTCATTTCGCTCGCCAATCTCGAGCTTGAGGAGGGCGCGAGATGGACAGATTTTTCAATGGATTCAGCACATCTGCGCCTGTCCAACGTGTCCAGAAGGCGACACCTGACCTGGTCAAGTCTGATTCGGTCGAGGATTTCGTGGCCAAGGGGCGCGAGGTCCTGCGGGCCTTCATTGACGTGGCCCAGGAGGAGCCGAGCCCGCGTTTGGGCTGGAAGCGCACCAAAGAATACAAAGGCATCGTTGCCTACGAGAAGCGCCGACCTGACTCAGCCATCAATCTCCTTCGTTTCGAGACGCGCGTTGCAATTGATGCGGACACGCTCATCTCGTTTCTCAACGATCCCGAATTCCTTCAGCGTGTTGCGCCTTCTGTCTTTACCGCCAAGACAATATTGCGCCAATTCGACGAGAACCACAGCATCCTTCACTTCACGTTCCCTACCCTGGGGCCCATCGCTAACCGCGATCTCGCCACCTTCGAAACGTCTGCTCGCCACGTTGCAGGTTTGCTACCATTTCCATTTTATTATTTTAATTTTGTACCTAAAAATATGCCAATTTTGTTGTTCGTTGTTGACAACAATGAAAACCACGCAGGCTTCGACTTTGTGACAGCGGCACGCAGCATCGACGTGCCGTCCAGCCCGCCCGCCGCCGGCGTCGTGCGCGCACATGTGTCGGTGACCGGCTACGGCGTCATCCGCGAGACCGACACCACATGCAAGCTGGTCCACATCGTCCACGTCAACCCGCGAGGTCCGCCTTGTCATTCCACGACTGATCATGGTTGGCAACGTTGGCTGATCGTGCACGGAACACACACAGGGGCCCTCATCCCGATGCTGGTCAACATGTTTCAGGTGAAGCCGCCGCTAGAGGCCGTGGTCGCCATCTGCGCCCACTGCGCCGACTACGCCCGCAAGCGCGCCGCGGGGCAGCTGGCCCCGGCGGAGCCTGTTCCCGAGGCCGCCGCCATGACTGCTGCGGCGGACGTCGCGCCGCTGGCGGCCAACCCGGGGGCCGATTCGGGCGACTCCTACAGCCATCTGCTCGAGCGGCTCATGGACAACCCGAGCGTGCTCGATCAACTGATGAACCTTGCGCCCATCAAGCGGCTCATCACAGACACCGCCCTCCTCAAGTCCCTCATGAACGGCGACAAAGGTCTTTTTTATATTCATTTTCTTTTGTATTCATTATTACATTCTTTTATTTTTAAAATATTCATAATTCCTTCACAACAGGAGGTAAGTTGGCGGAAATGTTCGACGACAAGACGCAGCTGGAGGACCTGTGCGATATGATCATCTCGGGCGAGCTGTCCATGCAAGAGCTGACGGGACTGCTCAACGAGATGTTTGGCTACGAGACCGAAGGCGATAGGACGAACGAGGAGAAGGACCGTTTAAAGGTCATTGAGGCCTCGCTTGTGGACTCGGACATGACGCTGCAGTTCCAAGTGCTCGACGAGCACGAGCTCATCACCCCGCTAGGCGCCGAACCCGAGGCGGATGCCGCGCAGGCCGATGAACTGGCCAATGGGCACACGCCACGTCAGCACCAGCCACGTATGCACAACGATCGATGGACCGCCCGGCCGCTCACCGTCCAGCAGCAGAACGTGTTCCAGGCCTCGGACGCGCTGCAGGTCCAGCAGTGGTGCTGCGACGTGCGAGCCGCAGGCGACAAGGAGCAAGGCCCGTCCGCCGCACTCACGGCCGCCGAGGTCCACGCAATGTGGCAGACGCTGCTCCAATGCTACCCGGCGCTCCGCACTCTCCTGCTGCGGGTCAAGCCTGCCAGCGCTCGCCGGCGCGGCGGCAGCGGCAACGGCGCTTCGCCTGCGCCGCCCCCGCGAGCTTCATCGACAACGACGTTGACCTCGACATCGACGTCGTCGATCTACCAGGTCCTGCCGAGCCGCAGCCTTCCGTTTGCCTTCCGCGAGGTCGACTGGTCGGCCAAGTCGGCCGACGAGCAGGAGCGCGAGTGGGCCGAGCTGCTCGCGGCCGACGCTCAGGCCGGGTTCGACCTCCGCCGGCTGGAGCATCCGCTGCGCGTCACGCTCGTGCGACAGAACGCAGGTATGAAGCTTCTGTGGTCCTTCCACGCCGCGCTACTCGACCATCGCTCCGCGGCCGCCGTGTTGGCCCAATTTATGCGCCTTGTCCGCACCGGCGGGCGTGTCGACAAAAACAATGACCTGGCCGCGTCGGACGACGAGGCCGAGCCGGAGCCTGAGCTCAAGGATGATGCCAAGCGTGACGAGGAGGAGAAGCGATTTTGGCGGGAACTGCTGCGGGACATTCGAGCCCCGACGCCGCTCTACAAGGCCAGCCCGGCGGCCGAGCCCAGCAGCGGACAGCGGCGTGCAGTAGTTGAGGTCGAGCTGACGTCCGATCAGCTCGACCACCTGCGCGCGCTGGCTCAGCGCCACCGAGTCGGCCTGGAGACTGTGCTCGTGGCTGCGTGGGCCTGTCTGCTCCAGCGCTGCAGCGGCGGCGAGAAGCGCGTCCTCTTTGGCTCGCTCCTGCCCGCTGCTGCTGACCACCATCCGCAACCAATTGGCTGCGTCCGCGCGCCGATGCCCACCGTCGCCGACTTTGACGAAAGCGCCTACGCGAGTCCGGAAATGCGAGGCGCCGATGGCGTGGGTGTGCGGCTCGATGCCTTCCTTGCCCGGCTTGACGCCACCGTGCGCAGCAAGCAAGCCCGCTGCCAGTCAAGACTCAGCCTCGGTGCCATCCAGCAGCAGAGCGAGGTCGGCCCCGAGTACCGCCTGTTCGACAGCCTCTTCGTGCTAGACGACTACACGCGCGACCTGCTCGGCTCGACAACCGCCGCTGCCGCCGTCAGCTGGCAGTACCCGCTCGTTCTGCTGGCCACGACCGCTGAGGCCGCGATGAGCGTCGAGCTGGCGCTGAGCTACGACACCGGCCTGTGGCGCCCGCAGGACGCCCGCCGTTTGGCCACATATTTGTCGACTCTCCTCGGCAGTCTGGCCGCCTGCCCGGCGCCCGATGTCGCCGTCCACGCGCTGCGGCTGTTGCCCGAGGACGAGGTCCAGCGGCTCGTCGTGGCCCACAACGACAACGCGCGGTCCTATCCTACCGACGTGCGGGTCGAGCAGCTGTTTGCCGAGCAGGCCGCCCGGACGCCCGACCGTGTGGCCCTCATGTTCCACGAGCTGGGCCAGGTCCTCACCTACGGCGAGCTCGACCGACGAGCCAATCGCGTGGCGCATTACCTCTTGGCCCGCGGCTTGGGCAAGGGCTCCCTCCTCGCCATTTACATGTACGACCCCGTCTTCGTCTTCGTTTTCGCTCTTTTACATTTGTTTATTTATTGTAAAAATGTGGGGAATGTGCAGGACACGATGCGTGGAGGTCGTGGTGGCTATCTTTGGTGTTCTCAAGGCCGGCGCGGCCTACCTCCCGCTTGACCCCGAGTACGCTCCTTTTTCGAAAATATTAATAAATGAAAATGAG
This sequence comes from Acanthamoeba lenticulata, assembly GCA_002179805.1. Lineage (NCBI taxonomy): Eukaryota > Discosea > Longamoebia > Acanthamoebidae > Acanthamoeba > Acanthamoeba lenticulata. The sequence goes on along the minus strand of NAVB01000353.1, from coordinate 13,217 downwards.
GAATTAATTCATTCTTTGCGCAGCACGCCCAAGGAACGCGTGTGGCAGATCGTGAACGACGCCAGCGTGGCCAGCATCATCACCCAGCGCGCCAAAGCGGACGTGCTCTTTGCCGGCCACGGTTCGTCCCCTCTTCCCCGAAGCCTTCATCCTCATGCGAGAGCTGATCGAGCGTGTCGACACCTGCCCAGCCGGCGAGTGCGACGCGCTGTGCTTGGACGACCCGGCCGTGGTGGACGCCCTCGCGGGCCTCCCCGACTGCACGGTGCCGGCCCACGTCACGGCCGAGCTCGACGCGAGCCAGCTCGTCTACGTCATCTACACTAGCGGGTCGACGGGCAAGCCCAAGGGCGTGCGCATCCGCCACCGGGGCCTGATCAACCAGTTCCAGTTCATCCGCGCCCGGCCGGGCATGGCCGAGGGCGACGTCATCCTGGGCGTCAGCACGCTCTCGTTTGACATCGCCCAGCTGGAGCTAGTCCTGCCCTTCACCTGCGGCGCCAAGGTCGTCATGATCTCGTCGGCCATCCAGCGAGACGGCTTCCGCCTCAAGGCTCTACTCGAGGAGAGGCTGGCCGCGGGCGAGCCCATCACGATCATCCAGGCCACCCCGGCCTCGTGGCGCATGCTCTGGTACCAAAATGCCCTTGATGATGAAGCCCTCGCGCCCTTCTTCTCCTTGGCGGCGGCTCACACGTGCGCGAATACCTGCTGCGCAGTGCGGCGGGCTGGGCAGGCGACGCGGCGCATCTGCGGATCTGGTGCGGCGGAGAGGCCATGACGTGCGACCTCGCGCGGCAGCTCCTCCCGCGCTGCGCCGCCCTGTGGAACATGTATGGCCCGACGGAGACCACCGTCTGGGCCTCGGCCCTCCGCGTCACCGCCGACCACGCCCGCGGCTCTTCCATCCCCGTCGGTACGCCCTCTCTGCCCTGGGCCTCGGCCTTCCACCATTGGCCCTGGCCTTTGCCGCTGACCTGCGTGCGTGCGGGGCCGCAGGCGGGAAGGAGGACAACAGCCAGTTCTTCCTGCTGGACGCCTACCGGCAGCTGGTGCCCACGGGCGTGCTGGGCGAACTGTACATAGCCGGCGACGGTTCGTGTCCCTCGACAGAGCAATTGCTCCCCTCTGGCTGTGCTAATCAGCAAAAATGGTTGGTGGGACTCGACGTCAACGACAACAGGGGTGGGGTCCTACGTGGACGCGGAGATGACGGTGCGCGCGTTTGTAGATAATCCGTTCAAGGCGCTCGTGCCCCACACCAGCGACACCATGTTCCGCGTCGGCGATGTCCTCCGCTACAAAGACGACGACACGCTCGGTACATGCGACTTCCTTTTTCTTTTTCTTTTGAAATATTTTATTTTATTTACTGATTATTTGTTGGAGCAGAATTCCTGGGGCGAGTGGACCACCAGGTCAAGATTCGCGGGTACCGGATCGAGCTGGAGGAGATCATGAACTGCCTCTACACGCACGCGGGCGTCAAGGAGTGCCTCGTCGTGGCGCGCGACCCGGACTACGCCGGCGGCGAGAAGTACCTCGTCGCCTACATCATCCTCAAGCCCACCGCCGCCGATGATGACGACGTCCACGACAACGACGACGACAACGCGGCGCGCGAGGCCAAGGCGCGCGTGGTGCAGGAGCTGCGGCTGCTGCTCGAGGAGCGCCTCCCGGCCTACATGGTGCCCTCCCACTTCATGGTCCTCGCCCGGTGGCCCCTCTCGCCCAACGGCAAGGTCGACCGCACGGCCCTCCCCTCGCCCACCCGCTCGGCGTACGTCTCCACGTCGTCCCGTCTTTGATGCTGACGTCACGCCTGCGTGGCACTGTTGCTGACGTCATGCTGACGTGTTCGACGCGCAGCCAACACGAGGTCGGGTTCAAGTACGCGACGCCCGTGTCGGCCGAGGAGCGCACGCTGGTGGAGGTCTTTGAGTCCATCCTGCACGTGTCGCCCGTCGGGATCGACGACGACTTCTTTGCGCTGGGCGGCAACTCGCTCCTCGGCGTGTCCCTCATCGGCGCGCTCGAGGGCAAGTTTGGCGTCCGCTTCCCGTTCTCGGTCATCTTCTCGGCCTCCACCGTGCGCCACTTGGCCGTCTGCGTGGCCGAGGCTCGGCGCGACCTCGCGACGTCGTCGGCCGGCCCGTCGGACAAGGCCAGCGAGGGCGACGAGCACGGCGGGCGCGACAGCTGTGATGACGTCAGCGCCCTCCTTAAGGAGCCAGCAAGCCTGGCCTCGGCGTCGGCCTGCCCCCTGAACGAAGCCGAAGCCTGTCGGCCTGCGGCGGCCGCCGAGCGCCTGCTGGCCGAGCGCATGAACGTCGGCGGCGCCCGGCAGCTGCTGTCGTCGCTGGCCTCGCCGCTCGTGCCGCTGCAGACGCGCGGGGCCGGCCTGCCGCTGTTCGTCGTCCACCCGGCCTTCAAGTCCTCCGTGTGCTACGGCGCGCTGGCGCACCACCTCGGGCCCGACCAGCCGGTCTACGGCCTCGAGCCCCGCCGCGACTACGACTCGATCGAGGCCATGGCCGCCGACTACGTCGCCGCCATCCGCCGGGTCCACCGCTCCGGCCTCTACAACGTACGCATCGCACATACACACGCGCACCGCACACACACGCACCGCACCGCACACACGCGCACCGCACACACGCGGGCTCACGAGGTTGAGATGCCGCAGATCGCCGGGTGGTCCTTTGGGTGCACGGTGGCCTACGAGATGGCGCGGCAGCTGCAGGCGGCCAACGACGAAGTCAACTTGCTGCTGCTCGACGGACGAGCGCCGGCCTACGACGCGGCCTACCTGCAGGCCTACGACGCCGACGCGCTGGCGTTTTGCATGCTGTGCCGCGGGGCCAAGCAGTACCTGGGCTTCGGGGTCGACGTCGGCTACGACGAGACGGCGCCGCTGAGCCCCGACGGCCGGCTGCTGCACGTCATGGCCAAGGTCATCGACGGCAACGGGCTCGAGCTCGTCCCGCCCTCGGTCGCCATCAACTTTTTCTTCCGCTTCCAGCGCGACATCCGCCACAGCGAGCTCCTCTCGCGCGCCTATGCTCCGTCGTCGTCGTCGCCGTCGACGCGCCTGCTGCGCGGCCGCGTCACGCTCTTCCGCACGACGGGCGAGAACGACATCCGCGGCGTGGACGACCCGCTGCTCCGGGCGCGCACGCTCGGGTGGGACCAATTTTGTGAGGACGTCGAGGTGGTCGACGTCGGCGGCGACCACGAGTCGATGGTCTTCCAGCCCACCGTGCTCGAGGTCGCCCGCAAGCTGCGCCCGAGCCTCGCCGGCAAGAGCCCTTAAACCGGCCAAATGACATTTATTATTATTTTTTCCTCTTTTCAAAATCGTAATACTATTTATGCTTTTTTATTTATTTATGTGCTTGAAGGAAAAGAAGTAAAAGTACAGAAATGGATCTATTTTGGCGTCATCTAGCTGCGTGGTGCCGTAGATCGTGGTTCCTGGCAAAGTCCAAGAGCCGCTGTCCTTTTGTAACGTGTTAAACAGTCACGCCTGTCCTTTTTAGAGATTCCACGCAACCGCCAAAGTATCCGCGGACAAGTCCTACTTAAACGATCTATCTGCTCCAAATCCTGCTCTCTACATGAGACAACGACCCTCCCAGATCACAACTGCCCACAGCTACCGGCCAGGCAGTTGGCGCAGTTGACCCACAGACAGGTTCACTTGTCAAACTTCCAACGGCTTTGCACACACGCACACACTTCTCATGACCAGCCGCCAACAGCAGCAACCACAGGCCTGTCCTCCTCGGCCCACCATGAGACGCCGACTAAGCCACAGCAGCAGCCTGATCCAGTTGGCCTCGCCTCCGCTTTCTCCCACCTATCTCAGTCGGCGCCAGGTCGACGACGGGCCAGAAGGAGACGCCATGGACTTCTCGTGGCGCTCCGACGTCGACGAAGACACCGGCGCGGACGCCGACGAGTCCGCCGTGCACCTGCGCACGATCATTGGCATCCTCTCGGGCCAGAATCAGCGCCATCCGGGAGGAGGCCTCAAGGCCAAGCTCAAGGCCGGGTTCGTCGGCGGCTCCACGCCCGAATGGAGCAGCGTCCACCTGTACAATTACAGCCAAGCGGGCAACACCAACGGCAACACCTGCACGCAGTCGACAGGCCCGCAACTGGTGAGCCTCACCTGCTTCCCTGGGGTCGAGCTCATGCAAGCGTTCTCGTCCCACAACCGCAAAGCAGTCGTGCGGACCAAGTATTCGTCGCCCTCTTCGCCCTCGTGTTGGCGCTACCACATGCCCTGCTCCTTGCTCTTCCACCACTTGAGCACCTCAACACCCGGAAGCCGGGTGGTGATGTTTACGCGCACGCGAGGGCACGTCCTCGTCGTCTCCGGCGTCCAGCCGCAGAGCGGCCACCACAACATCAACACAGGCATGGCGCTGACCCTTTGGCGCTCGCCAGACCACACGGCCCTGACGCAGGCGGCCATCCCTTCTTCTACTTCATCATCATTTATTGAACGACCGACTACGGTCGTCGAGCAGATGCTGGCGGAGCTCGTGGACCCGATCCTGCTTCGGCTGAGCCCGCGCTCGGCTCCGTCTCGGCCGTCCCTCGAGCGCAGTTGCTCCACGCCATGACCAAGACTCGATCTCTCTTTGTTCCTCTCGTCATTCTTCTCATTCTTCTTGTTCATGTACAGCGCACACGATCACCAAATAAATGTTTTGTTCCTTGATGTTGCCCACACACACACACACGACCACAAGTGAAATACAACGCGCTTTTGTTCTTCTTCCTCTCAACGTGCACTTTTGTGGCCTCTCTTCTCCTCTCTGCTTCTCCTCCTCCTTCCTCTTCCTCCTCTTCTTTGTTGTTCTCTTCTCCGTCCTCCTCCTCCTCCTCTTCCGTCCATCTGGCCACTTCAAAAGAGTTATGTGGCGGGCCACACCTTGATGGCGTTGTCGACGCCGCCCGTGGCCAGCAGAGGATACCTCTTGTTCCAGTCCGCACACGACACAAAGTGCGGATGCGCCTGCGTGTCGCGTGCATGTCAGTTTGTTTGTTCGCGCGTGCGTGCGTGCGTGCGCCGCACACACACACACACACACGACACACGAGAGAAGAGCAGGTAAGGACGCACCTCGTGTATCGTCTTGATGCAGCGCCTCTGTACGAGGTCCCAGATCATGATGGACTTGTCGTCCGAGACCGAGATCAGGTACTTCCCGTTGGGGTGGAACAGCACCGACCGCACCCAGTTGTCGTGCCCCGTCTGGCGCCGCCACAACATCCCCAAAGCTTTGAGGTCAGGCCAAGGGCAGGCGCGCGAGAGAGACCACAAGGCCAAAAGGCGCGCGTACGAGGGTCATGACTTCCTGCTGGGTCTGGGTGTCCCAGATCCTGATCGTCTTGTCCCTCGAGCCCGACGCGATGTAGGCGCCCGCCCCGCCCTTGTTCCCGGCCTTCGTTCGCGTGCGGGCCGTCCGCGTCCTGCTGTGGTTCCCGTTGGCCTCCTGCGCGTGTGTGCGATGTGGTGAGACGACACGACACGAGCGCACGACACGACACGCGCGCGCGTGTGCGGGGTGGGCGGGCGTACGGCTTCGGTGTCCTGGACGAGGGAGGGCGTGGTGGCGGGCGAGAGGGCGATGGTCTCGATGACGTGGTCGTGGCCCCGGTACACGCCCGTGCACTCGCCCTTGGCCAGGTCCCACGTGCGAATCGTCTGGTCGTAGGAGGCCGTCACGATCATGGCTCCGTCCTCGCTCGTCACCACGCGCTTCACCCACTCGTCGTGCTGCAGCGTCTTCACGCAATACCTGGAAAAAATGATATAAATGAATTAATAAATTAATAAACGCAAATAAATGGTAAAAATTTAAATAAAATAAAATAAAACGCAAAGAACGAAAGCGAAGGGAATAAAGAACGAAAGAAGACGAAGGAGAGGGCAGGTACCCGGTGGAGACTTCCCAGACCTTGACGGTCTTGTCTCGCGATGCCGAGATTATGTGGTCGCCCGTTGGCGAGAACACCACCGCCGACACATTGTGATCATGACCCTGTTTAAACCATGGTGACGTCAGCACCACTTTACGACCACCAACCATCACTTTCATCAACACAACGTGGCGAGGAGGCGCACCTGCAACGTTTTGATACATTTCCAACTCGAGAGGTCCCACAACTTCACCGACAGATCGGCGGAGCAAGAAGCTGAGACATGAACATGAAGAAGAAGAAGAAGAAGAAGATGATGATGAGAAGAGCACTCGAAAGCCAAACAAAGAAAAGAAAATACGACGAACCTAAAAATTTGCCCGCCTGATCAAAGGCGATGTCCTGCACCGCCAGAGTGTGGCCCTTGAGCGTTCGGTCAAACTCGCCCGTCTCGTAGTCCCACAGCATGATCGTCGCGTCCTCCGACGCCGACGCCAGGATGTTGAACACCGGATGGAATCTGGACATCATTACCATAGCGTATGGCGATGAGACCAGCAACAAGGAGGCATGAAGAAGAAGAAGAAGAAGGAGGAAGAGAATGAAAGAAGTACCGGACAGAGTTGATGTTGTTGCGGTGGCCAGAGAGGGTGTATTTACAGGGCGGTCGAGGGATGTGCTCCCCGTTCTGCTTCTTGACAGAACCACCGCCTCCCTTGTCCACCTCCTCCTGCAGCTGCGTCACCTTGCTCTCCAGCTCCATGATCTGTGCGCGTGCGTGTGTGTGGCGTCACGCTCGTCAGAAAAGATGGAAAGTAGAAGTAGAGATGAAGATGGACGCGTAAAGAAAAGTTGAAAGCAAATTATAAAGGCAAAATGATGAGCCAGCGAGAGGTGAAATCGAGCTGCAAGAGGCAAGCGTGGAATTGAAATTGATAACGCCACGGCAGATGCCAGCGCACAACTGGAATGGATCTTTTTCCCAATAATGGCTGAATAAAAGATGTCGCGGCGTAGCAAGAAGGAGAAGAAGCACCTTCTTTTGCAACCGCAAAACGGAGGTCCATTTCTTTTCGAGAAGGCCCACCGATTTGGGGTCAGGATCAACCAGAGACTCTTCTTGAAAGGCCTCCACTGTCCTGGCGAAGCCCGCTGATCGCAGGTATTCCAACACTGCTTTATTCCTGTGCACAGGAGGAGGGCGGGGTAAGCTGAATGAAACGAGTGCTCGTCAAGCTGGTGAAAAATGGGGGCACAGATGCGTATCGTCACCACGCGTGATAGCAAACATGATGCGGGCCAACAGAGGAGAGAAAGACAAATTTGGCACAAATTCAAGGTCACACCATCAACGAAGAAACGATGGGCCAACGTACAGTGCGTCTTTTTGCTTGTTGGTCATCTCCATGATTGCGAAAGAATTTATGAATCAATTTTCGCCTGTGCAACGCCTTGTATATCGAAGAAAGGCGATCGATTTTTCCTCGGCCTGAAACCCCCTCTCTTCCTTCCTTCCACACACGAGAGCTTCGATGCTTGGAGGGCCTTCGGCTGAAACCTCCAAAAAATCGTCGTCTTTCTCTCGCCAATGCTGCAGCCGGCCCGGGTGCTGTGTCGTTGCGCCCAAGGTGCAACCGCGTCTGCCCCACCGCGCCCGGCTTTTTCCCGGTTCCACCACCTTTAGGCTGATGTCCGGATATTTCTGGCTAACTGGCCTCATCGCATCGGTGGCGTGGCTGGTGGCTTGCCACCTCCCGCAGGTGGGACAAGTCGCTTGGCGGGCAACTTAGGCGTGATCACCCACCAGCAGCGTGCGTCCAACCGGGCGCGGCTTGCGGCCAGCTGGCACTTTTCGGTGCCGACCATCGTCGGCACAAATAAAGTTTTACTGCCGCGAGCGCACGGAACACACGGCCCCACTTTTGGCCGTCCCAAACCACACATAACACCTTCCCCACGCACACCCACGGCACAAGCGGCCACAACGGGGTGGTGTTGAGAGAATGGAGAAGCCGCATAGCAAGGTGCTCTTGCTGGGCGACGCTGGCGTGGGCAAGGTACCTATACCTTTATATACCCTCTTTCAGCGGGATACAGGCGCCCAGTTCCCACAACGACGCTTGCAAACACGCACAAAGCATTGGATTAACCACACCACCTCCCCTGCCGTGTTGTCCAACCCTCCCCTCTTAAGACCAGCATTATCATTCAACTGGTCCACAATGCCTTTCTTGGTGCGCTGCCCCCTGCCCGCCCCCCTTTTGCGGCTTCGCCCACCTGCTGCCACTTGCGGGTCTCAAAGTTAATCTCGTCTTCTTGTTGCTGCTTCTTCTTGTTCCTGGGCTGCTTTCGCCTCCGGGTTCCGGAACCGCGTGCACTTTTGCCGTCATTTATTCCGTGTGAATTCGCTGCACCACAGAGCTCGAGTCACCCGATGGCAAATATGAGTATGTAGCCGCGCTCGCTACACAACACGCACCCTCCTGACCCCCTTGTCCTTGTCCTTGCCTTGTGATCATGACACCCTCTATGCACGTTGTGTGGTGTGCGTCACAGCTATCATTGCCTCATGGACGGCCAGTACCGGGTCGTGTATCTGTTTGACAACGTGGAGTCGGAGGACTGGGGCTGGAGTGACCAAGTCATCCGTACGGAGCCGCTTTCTCACAATTTTAATATATAATTAATATATGCTTTATTTTATTTTATCGTTGGTGCTTGAGCGCTCACCACCCGCCCGTACGTCACACGGCCGCTCGCGTTGTGTTCTGCAGGTGAGTGCAGCGCCTACATCGTGGTCTACTCGATCGCGTCGCGTCCCTCGTTCGACTCCATCCCTGCCTGGATGGAGCGCATCCTGCGCGTCAAAGTACATGAGCCCGTCCGCTTGCCCTAGACTGCCCAAAACTGACAAGAGTTCTTCTCGTCCACACACGCGCAGGGCGAACCCATGGGTCCTGTCGTCATCGTCGGGGTACGCGTTACGCATTCCTCGCATTCCGTCATGCGCGTGTGTTGTTGTGCATGTTTGTGGCTCACCCTCTGTCCGTCTTCATCTAGAACAAGGCGGACCGGGAGGACCAGCGCGAGGGTGCGTAGGATTGACAACGTTCTGGCCTGGCCTGGCCTAGCTTGGGCTGACCCCAGTTGCGTGCTTGTCCTTGCGCCCCCCCCCCTGCAGTCTCCTATGCCGAGGCCGACCTGCTGGCGCAGACCTACGAGGCGACCTTCTTTGAGACGTCGGCTCGTACACGAGTACAATCCTTTCTCGTCCTTGTGTGACATACCGCTCGCGCTCAACGTTGTCGTCGTCGCCGTCGTCGTTCCGTGAGTGCAGTTCAACATCGAGCAGTGCATCCGGGCGGCCACGTCGCAGGATCCGCCAGAACTACGGCAGGAGTGGGCCCAAAAGAAGGCCGCGCGGGCCAAGGTCAAGGCCAAGCGGATCCCGACGCTCCCGCCCATGACCCTCGTACGCGCCAACTCTCGTCTTCTTGCCCGCCATTGGGTGGAACTGACGACGGCCCGCTGGCTTTGCAATCAATTGATTCAGGTGTCGTCGACCTACGGGCACGACTTCTGGTCGTTGGTCGGCGAGCGCCGCTGCAGCGACATCGAGTTCGACCTGGGCCACGAGGGCGTCGTCCCGGCCCACTCCGTCATCCTCACGGCGCACAGCCCGCGCTTCATGAAGGTATGAAAAGCGGTCATTAATTTCTTTATTTTAATCTTTTCATTTAAATAAATTGATGATACAGTATATTTTATCAAACAATAATAAATCATTATGTTTTCAGAGCGTGATACGAGAGGGCTACAAGCGCAAGAGCGTGCATGGCGTGGACGAAGAGACGTTCCGAGCAGTGCTGGACTGGATCTACGCTGGCATCTTCCCCAAGCCCGAGATCACTGGTACTTTCTATTTTTATTCTTTACATTCTTTTGTTTCTTTGGATTTCTCGACCTCAGCGTCCGTGGCGCGCCGCAGACATGCGGGCCTTTATCCGGTTGCACAACGCGGCGGTCAAACTGCGCGTGGATAGCCTCGCCGCGGTGACCAAGGCCTTCCTCCAGGGCCACGGTACGCGAGCGCTCGCGTCCTGGCTTGCCCCCTTTGACCTTTCGACTCACAACCGAGCTATCTATATACGCAGACTACACGCAGGTGCTCGAGCAACGTCGGCCGAGCGGCGCGCTGGGCCTCTTTTTCGACTCCAAGATGCTCAGGTACCGCCCCATTTCTTGTCGAGAGATTGGTCCGCAGCGTACTGACCGGTGAAATGAATTTCCAATCAAGCGACATCACGATCATCATCGACGGGCAGGAGATCCACGCGCACAAGGCCGTCCTGTCGGCCCGCAGCGTGCAGTGGCACGACATCATCGCCGACTACGACGCCAATCTGGCGGCCTGCCAGGCGTGGGATGACAGCCACGATGACGGCTACAACGGCGGTGGCGGCGGCGGCAAGAAGTCTCTGGTGCTCGTCGAGCCCCAGCGTGTGGCACCGACAACGACGGCGTCGGCCCCGACCATCATCTTCATCACGCTTGTCCACTCGCCGTGCCTCCAGGCGGCCGAGCTCTTCCCCGGCTCGGGCATGACGCGCTCGGCGTCGTCGCCGTCGCTCTCGCCCCACAGCGACTTTGCCTACTCGGCCACGACGACAACGGCGCCGAACAAATCGCCCAACGCCAAGTTGCCCAAAAAGGCCAAGAAAAAGTCCAAAGCGTTCGCCGGCGACCTCCTCTTATTCGACCTCTACTACCTCATGTTCTCGTACGACCTCCCCTTCTATCTTATTAAATTATTTGTTGGAAAAAAAAACTTATGTCGGCGAGCAGATATATGTACAAAGACGAGGCGGAGATCACGGAGTCGAACGCGCTGGGGCTGTTCCTCCTGGCGTTGGACTTTGAGATGACCCACTTGGCCAACCTCTGCGCTCAGGTACATCGCCACGTGAGCCCTTTCTCCTTTGTCTTGAGGCTGAGCACCCTCTTCCTCGCCGTCGTGGTTGCTGTCCTCGTGCTGGCGCAGGTCCTCTTGGACTCGCTGACGGTGCAGAACGTGAGCCACATCTACGACAAGCTCCTCAGCGTGCGCCGGTCGTCGGGCGTGCTCAGCGAGCTCCGAGTCAAGGTCGAGCTGTGGATCAGCTTCCGGTTCAAGACCGTGGCCAAGACCAAGGCCTTCAAGAAGCTCGCCGCACGCAACCCGCTGGCCAAGGCCGAGCTCAAGCGCGCCCACAAGCCGGGCTTCTCGTGTACGGCCACCGCCCACGCCCTCACGCTCCGCTCTGGCCGGCAGCGCGGACTAACGTCGCCGGCGCCGGCGCGGCTCCAGCGAGCACCAAGCCGCTGTCGCCCTTGATGGAGCTGACCACGACCGCGGCCTCCCGCTCGCCGCCGCGGGCGCCGGGCCCTGGCGGCCTCCTGCGAAAGAGCGCCGGCAGCACCATGTCCACCGCCCACAGCCGCGGAGGCGACCTGTTCACGACGACGACCACCCCAATGACGCCAACGGCGACCGCGGCCAGCGGCGGCGGACAGGGCAAGCCGCGCATCGCGCGTTTGCTCAACGCGTCGCAGCCAACCGTGCCTACTGCCCGCTCGTCGCTCTTCACGTCGCCCCGTGGCGCCGCCGCGTCGCCTGTGGTCGACGACCCCGACGAAGTGCGGCATCCAAACCCGGCGTTCCTCCTCTCACCTGGCTGATCGTGGTTCATTTCCGTACTCGCGCAGGACCTGATCGACCTCTACGAGTCATACCAGGAATACCAGGCGGCCCGCAAGCTGGCCGAGGTGCGCTCCTTGCCAAAATTTTCAAAAGAATTAAACACATTTTTTGTTTTTATTTAACATTTTAAATATCGTTATTTTAATGATGACTATTGCGTTCCAGGCCCGCCTGCCTATCATCGAGCAGCGGCGGAGGTGGACAAAGCAGATCACAGACTACATGGCCGCCCTGGAGGCCTCTGAGGACAAGGTACGCACACATCAGCCTCAGTAGCGCAAGTGGAGTCTCTCTTTGGCTCATCCCTAGGACGTCGCGGCCATGATGCGTGTTGGTGTGAACTGCGCAGTTGGGAAGCTTGAACATGTCGCGCTCGTTCCCACGCAAGGTGATCTTCGTGCCCGACGAGATTAAGGAGATCGGCTCGAATCTCAAGAAGCTCAAGCTCGACGACAACCTGCTCACATCGAATCCCATCGTCATCCACGACCGCCAGGGCTGCGTCCTCGAGAAGATCGAGCCGCTCTCGTTTGAAGGTCTCTCTCGCCTTCCCGGCTGGCCCAGTTGTTGGAGTCGCACGTCTCACATGTGAAGTGTTATGATGAACGTCGCAGGCATGCGGAATCTCAAGGTGCTGACGGACCTGTCGCTGAGCCAGAACAACCTCGTCACCGTCCCGCGCTCGATCTGCCACGTACGCCTCCTCGCCTCTCGCCACCAGAGCCGCCTTGTGCTCACCGCTCCACACACAGCTGCGGTCGTTGACGAGCCTCAATCTTTCGTTGTGCAACATCACCGCCGTGCCGTCCTACATTTGCTACCTCCACGCCCTCGAGCGTTTGGTCCTCTTTGGTAACAAGCTCACGCGGTACGGCGTGGTGGATGTGAGGCGTTGGGCGCGCTAAATGTGTACATATTTGCATATTTGACATTCCTGCTTGCAGACTGCCAGCGTCATTGTGCCTTATGCGGAATTTGAAGAAGCTTGACCTCGGCTCCAATGACTTGAGCGACGCCAGCACGAAACCGGGCTACTTCCCCTACTCCCTGACCTCGCTCAACCTGGCCAACAACCGCTGGACTTCTTTCCCCCTCGGCATCGTCATCCAAGGTTATTTTCAATTCTTTTTTATGTTCGATTTTGTTCGGAATTCCTGAAATTCTCTCTTACAGCGGCCAAGGAGGAGGAAAGGCAGCGACTGAAGCACGAGCAACCGATGTCGGACCTGAAGAGCTCGGGCGAGTTCTTCCGCTTCTTGTCGCTCGGGGCCGATATCCACCTCCCACGAGCGCTCTCGAGCGAGACCCAGCGGATTCCCACCCAGCAGGACCGGTCGCCCCGCGGCCGCCATCTGGCGTCCGTGGCCGATGCCGAGCGCGAGCGGAGCGGGACCGGCGAGCTGTACAAGGCCCTGGGCAAGGGCGCCGACAAGTTCATCCGCGAGCAGAAGGTCCAGAAGGAGCTCCTTGCCTACGCCAAGGACGTCATCCAGCGGTAATTCACACACACAAAACACACTCGTAAAATTTATTTAATAGTCTT
>NAVB01000352.1:0-18746 GCA_002179805.1 Acanthamoeba lenticulata | reverse complement strand
CCGAAGCCCCGCATGACGATACGGTCCTCGTAGACGTCCATCTTGCTGAAGGCGTTGGTGCCCGGCTCGCACTCGACCTTTTATTTATTATTTTTTTTTTTGTGTGTGTGTGTGTGTTTGTTTGTATCTCTCCGGCCTAAAGAAGGCAGAGAGGAGGAGGAGGAGGAAAAGAGAGAATGCGTACAACGCCGGGGAAGATGTAGTGGTGGGCGTGGTGGTTGCGGTAGCCGCCCTGGTGGTCGTGACCGGCCAGCACAATCTTGACGCACTCGTACTTGGCAATCAGCGCCATTGCCTGCCCACGGTCCACGGTGTCAGTGAGACAATTAAAATAAAGTTTAAGAATTACGAAAAAGTGGAGGACAACGAAAACAAAAGTCATTGTATCGTCGCTCTCTGCAAAGAAGCGGACCTCTTCATAGTCCCACACGAAGGCGTAGGCGGCCGAGTTGTGCGGGCACAGCGGCACGTGTGAGCACAGGATGACCCGCTGGCCCCGCTCCGTGGCATCCTGCAGCACACGCTCCAGCCACTGGAGCTGCTCCTCGCCGAGCGCTTTTATGTGTGTGTGTGTGCGTGCGTGTGTGTCCGCGCGTGTGCGCCCGAGGACCAAAGGGTGATGATGATGGTGATGATGGTGATGGTGGTGGTGAGGGTGGTGTCCGTAAACAACACGCACAGACACGCAGGCATGTACCGCCGTTAAAGGCCACGTAGCGGCGGCGGACGCCTCGCAGGCCGACGGGCGAGTTGAGGTCCTTGTTGGGGTTGTGCTGGCGGAGGATCTGCTCGGCGGTGGCGCGGCGCGGGTGGTCTTCGGGCCAGCCCATGAGGCTGATGTCGTAGGGATCCACCATCACGAACCGGAAGCGCTCGTGGGGCGAGAACTCGTAGTAGGCCGCCGCTGTCCCGAGCCCGAGCCGCGGGTGGAGCTCCGTCCTGAGCGGGAGAGTTGTCCCAGATTAGTGTGGCCACTGACGAAATAAAATTTGTTTACTTCTGCTTCTTCTTCTAAAAAAAACAAAAAACAAAACAAAACAAAAACAAAAATCAAAAATCAAAAATCAAAAACAAATACCTGCTGAGGTTGTAGAGGCAGTGGTTGCCCAGCAGGTGGTACACGGGCCCGCCTGCGAACTGCCCGAACTCGGCCACCACCCGCTCCAGCTGCTCCTGCTCTCTCCCCCATCGCCACCACACGCAATGATCATATTAAAAACAAAAACAAAAATCCAAAGGGAGCCCTGTGTGGGGAAAAAGGGAAGTGCAGGGCGAACCAGCGTGTCCTTCTTGGCGCGGCCATCGATGATGTCGCCCAGGTTGATCACAAACGAGATGGAGCCGGGCGCCTCCTCGTTCATGCGATTCCACGTTTGAACCGCCTGCGCGAGACCAGAACAGTGAGAAAGAGGGAGAGAGGAGGGCGAGTCCTTGACGACTCGTGAAACGAACCCCCCCCCCAAACCTGCAGGTTGTCTTCCACCTCCTCCACCGCTTCCACCATCTTCATTTGGGGAGGAGCAGGAGGAGGGCATACCTCGCGGAGGGCGAGGAGGGCTTGGCGGTAGTAGCGCTTCTCCCCGTGGAAGGACTGGCCGTCGTCGCAGTCGGCATACTGCACGTCGCTGATCACTCCAAACGAGAAGAGGGCGGGCTCCGGCCGCGCTGGGGTTCCTCCTCCTTCTGTTGCTGCTGCGCTCGGTGCTCTGCTGTCAGCCATGGCCGCCTTCACGCTCCCTCCTGTACGTCGTTGGTCTCCAGATAGGTTGGCGCGCGTGCATGCACTGAACACACGACACGGGGGTGTGGGGATGCTGACGTCGCGCACACCGGAAGGATCGCAGAAAGACTGTTTCGTTCGTTTTTTCCTTTTGTTTCTTCCTTTTGTTGTCCTTGTTTCAAAAAGAAAAAGAAAAGAAAAGAAAAGAGGATCAACCGCCTTTGCGCGGCCCGACGGTGCTGTAGAAGAGGGCCGGGTCGAAGCCAGCGGTGGCCTCCTTGGCCTTCCAGGTGGTGAGGAGGACGCCCCCCATCTTCTCCTCTTCTTGTTGTCGCTCGTCGTCTTCTTCGCGCATTTGGCGCAGGGCGTGGAGGCTCTCCTGTCGCTCGTGCTCCTCCCGCGGAGGGTGGCCGTTGTTGTCGTCGGGAGCGATCGTGTCGGAGAAGGCCGCGTAGCTGAAGGGATCCCCCGCGGGCGGGGTGGGCAAGTACCACAGGGCCGGGTTGGTCCCGAACACGAGCCTGATGTTCCTCTGCAGGAACGCCAGCCGGTCCTGTCCCGCCCCAAAATAGATGAATAAATGAAGAAGTTATTTGAAAAATGCACTACAAAAGTAACAGAGGAAAAAACTCGTACAGGGCGGGGTATCTTGAGGGTTTGCTGGATGCGCTGCTTGAGGTGGGCCTTCTCGCAGCTCGGGGTGAGGTAGACCACCTGCAGGACCATGGCCTGGCCCAAGCTCGCGACACCCGACCCGAAGGCGCCCCACGTCATGAGGAGCCCCACCAGGATCAGCTTCGTCAGCGTCGGCACCGCCTCCGGCTGTACGCACGCACACACGCACACAACCAAACCACACACGCACACACGCGTGCGCACGTAAGCGGAGGAGGAGGAGGAGGGAAGGGATTCGTGAAGAGGGGGGAGGAAGGAGGAGCGGACCTCGAGCCAGACGACCTGGTAGCACCGCAGCAAGAAGGAGGAGCAGATGATCCCCGAGTAGATGGTCGCGTAGAAGAGCAGCAGCAAAAAGTACTTCATGTTGCCCCACCCCACGCCTGCGCCAGTTGCCCCCCCCACACACAATAATGCATCCCCCCCCCCAATCAGCATTGCCATTACCGCCACCACCACCACCACCACCACAAAAGCACACCTTTATCTATACGCGTACATGACGCCTATGCGCGCACATACAACACAGGCACACACATACACACACACATGTGACGCCCACACACAACACACAACACACACACACGATCGCGCCCATATGGGCGTGAGGGGCGGGGTGAGCGAGCGTAACAGTTGTTGACCCACGGGCAGTGATGGTCAAATACCAGCACGCAGCTGCACGCGCGCAACACGCATTCGGGCCTCGAAATTAGCTCTCACGCGCGAGAGCCGTGCGAAACACACGCGACATCACAACAACAACAACCATAACCATAACAAGAGAAGAGAGAGAGAGAGAGAGGACAAGAAAAAGAAGAGGCGTGTGTGCAACGAGGAGGCCCCGTGCTCGGGAGAAGGGGTAAGGAAAGTGTGTGTGTGTGTGGGGGGGGAGGGGAGGCGGTACCGCTGGCAGTAGCGGCAGTGGTGGGCGCGGCGCGGGCGGTGGGACTGGCACTTGGCGCACCAGTTGGTCGTGGAGAAGTCGCGGTTGGTGGGGTGCGCGAACTGGCCGCCCTCCACCAGCTCGCTTGGCGGCTCCTGGCCACACAGGTCAAGTCAGAAAAAAGAAGAATCAAAAAAATTAAAAATAAAATAAAAAAATGGCGTGATGATGGCCACACTACCAGAGGAAGCGCGAGCCTCTACACGCACAGCACAACGTGTACACGCGCCCACACACGGTGCACACACATAGAGACGGATACACGCACCCAGTCGAGCGGGACGTAGCCGGGGGAGGTGCGGCTGGTGGTGAAGAGGAGGTAGACCAAGAGGGCGGTCAGCATGTGGAGGGCAGCGACGAGGAGCAGGAGGAGCGTGTAGTCGAACACGCGCCACGGGATGAAGCAGTAGTGCCAAGCCGAGGCAAGCGAGGCCGTCAGCACGACCAGCAGGAACGGGAAGCACACGTAGCGCGACAGCCACAGGAAGCCCTCCCGCGAGGCTTCAAAGCACAGCAGCGTTGACCGGTCCGACTTGTTGTTGTGAATAACGCTGCTGCTGGTGCTCGTGCTCGAGGCAGCTGCTGATGGCAGGGAGCCTGACCCGGCCGTCGTGCCTCGACGGACCAGATCCTCCATCTTTTGTTCCTTTCTTGTTCTTCCAATGCAGCCGATCTCGCAGAGCTGGGAATTCGATTGATGCAGTTGGAGAAGGCGGCCCCAAAACGATCAAATCGTCACTTGATGAAGAGCAGAGGAGGAGGCTACAGTCGGACAAGGCAAGAAAATGAACACCCGGAGTTGGCCACTGCCTTTCTTTCTTTCTTTCGCCCGGGCAACGTGATTGCCGGCCGTGGAACGGCCCCCAAAAGCGCCCTTCTTTTAAGCGATTTCGTCCGGCGGTTGCCCCCACCGGAAGAGGAAGCCCCTTGGCGATGTTTGTGTTGGCAGATTTGGCAACCCCATTTATTCGAGTGGCGTTTTGGCCCTCTCTCACCAGATGGACTCGAGGTCCACGTCGTGGCCATAGATCTGCCGGAGCTCGTCGCCAAAGAGGGCCTGGATCTTGCCCGCCTCCTCTTGCTCGTCCTGGATCTGCTTGAGCGACTTCTTCGTGGGCTTCACCACCTCGCGCCGTCGCCGCTCGGCCTCGAGCCTCTGCTGCTCCTCGCGCTGGATGTCGGCCAGCGACGGGGTCGCCGCCTGGTCCGGCCGCTGTGGCGACGCCCCCAACGGCGGAAACGCTGCTGCCGTCGTCGGCGGACGCGATGGAGCCACCGCAGCCCGCGAAGGCGAGCTGCTGGGCAGGTTGTTGGCAGAAGTCCTCAGGCCGCCGCCAGAGGTGGGCTTGCTGGGCGACAATGACGGCGCGGCTGCGCCGGGCGTAATCACGCGCACGGGGCTCGCGGCGGCCTTGCCGCCAATGGCCAGGGAGAGGGCGAACTTGGCTCCCGGGGACTCGTTGTCCGCGTTCCCGGCCACCTGGTGCTGCTGTTGCTGCGCAGGCCGTCCAGGCGCCTGGACCGTCGCCACCGAGCCATCGAGCTTGATCTTGCGCTGGGGCGATGGCGCCGCAGCTAACTGCTGAGGCCGGGCCCGACCCTCGCGCTGGCGTCGGAGCTCCTCCTGCTGGATCTCCACCAGCGACTTGGCCTTTTGTGGCGACGCCCCGGATGCGGGAGTTGCGGGGACGGCAGGGGCGGCGACAGTCGTCGCCGGCTTCTTGACAGCCCAGGGAGCCAGCGACGGTCCGGGCGCCGCCGGTGCGGCCTGGGGCTGGGGCTGAGGTTGGGACTGGGGCACGGGCTGGGGAGTCGCGACGGGCTTGGCCTTAGTGCCGCCGCTGTTGCTGGTGCTATTGCTGTTGGTGCGTCTCCGGTTGCGATTAGCCCCGGCTCCGGTCCCGGTCAAGAAGAACTCGTCCTTGTCGCGTGGTGGCTTCGGCTGGTTGGCCGACGCGGCCGCCGCACCGGAGGTCTTTTTCGAGGCCTTGGGAGCGGCTGGCTGTGGGGGCGGGGGGCGGGCAGCCTCCTCAAGCTGTGACAAGAGCGCCGAGATCTCCTCCTCGAGGGCCGACTCCTGGGCCAGCTTGGCTTCCTGCTCGTCGTCAAGCTCGGCTCCCTTGGCCTGCTTGTCCTTGAGATTGTCGATCTGGGCGAGCTTCTTCTTGAGCGCGCGCAGCCTCTTGACCAGGCGCGTGGCTTCCTCATTGGTCGCCGAATACTCGCGGGCCAGCGCACGATTGGCCGCCTCAATGGAAGCACGCATGGGCGCTGCCGAGGCCTTCACGTCGGCAACGGTCTCATCGGAGACCGGCTTCTCGGGCGTTTTGGAGGCGGACTTGCGGAGCGGGCCGACCCGTGTCTTGCCGGCTGCTCGAGCCTTGGCGCGGGCCTTGGCAGCGCGGCGACGCTGCTCGTTGGCCTTTTGGTTCTCGCGCTCCTTCTCGATCTGGCGTTCGCGGTCCCAGAAGGCCTCCATCTCGATCTGCCGCTGGATCTCCTCCTCGGAAAAGTAGGTCAGCAGCTCGTCGGCATCGGCGCGGCGCAGTTCCTCGGCCTCCTCCTCCAGGGCGCGGGCGGCAGCTTCCGCGGCTTCGGCATCGGCGTCGCCAGCGGCCTCTACCTCCTCGCGCAGACGGCCACCGGACTGCAAGAAGAAGTCCAGGTCGTCGAGGAGGTCCGGCCCGTGGTCGGCGTGGTCGAGCAGGTCCTTGGTCACGTTGCCCAGGAGGAGCGCGATGAAGTTGCGTTGCGCGAATGCAAACAGCTGCCGCTTGAGGTTGTAGCACGAGTAGCGCTCGGCCGTGACGAGCAGTGAGCAAAAATTGTCAAAGTCCAGGTACTGGTGCAGCAGCAGGTCCTCCAGCGTCTCCTTCATCCGCTCGAGCATGAACTGGTTGCTGATGTTGAGCAGCTCCATTAACGTCGCAAATGGGATCATCTCGCGCCCGCCGCCCACGGCCTTCTTGGCACCGCCGGAAGCGCTCGGCTCGACCAGCAGCTCGGCGAAGGTGCCCAGATACAAGAACTCCTTCACCTGTGTTCCAAGAAGACGCGGGTCTTAGTAGGCCGAAGAAAAGAGGGGATCAAAACAATCAATAAAGTATGGGCGAGGGCCGATAAAATCAGCATAATTGAGAATTTGTTCGTCACGAAAGTGATCAGGATTAGCATGGAAATAATTCCATCATCTTCCATCTCCCTCACATACATTATTACATAAATAAAGGACAGAACATCACACGGGAAAAAAGTTCAAGTCGATAAGGAGCAGCACCTTCTGGAGAGTGATGGTGGAGGCGTTCTGGATGAAGATCTCATTCTGGCGGGACTCGAGCATGCCGATGGTCAACATCGTGCGAAGCACCTCACTTTGGGAGCAGATGATCACGCGGTGGCACGCAATCCGGTCTTCGTCGGCCGAGATCAGTTCGACGTCCGTCAGCAGCTCATCGTCGAACGCGCGAGAGAGCTCCGCCTCGAACTTGGAGGAGGTCGCGGCCGGACCACCACCCGGTGCCGATGGCGATGGATTGTCGTCCGTGTCGCGCTCCTTGCCCTTGACAGACTTGCCCTTGTTGTCCCGCGCTGACGACTTCAGCCCAAAGCGCTTGACCAAATACGCAATTTGCTCTTTCTCGCGCGACGTCACGCGTGGCGCCGCTGGATCATGCGAGTCCGTGTAGATCAGCCTGTCGGGTTTCATAAAACGAAAAAGCGTGAGCTCAATCGGAAGAAATGGCGGTGCAGGAAAGAAGACAGAGAGAAAGGAGTGGCTCAGCCAGAAATCTCATGTTTGTGGGTTCAGCATGGTGTTTTGGGTACTCAGCTGAAGTTTATCAAGTCTTCCTAGCCACCGGGCGAGATAAAGGAGACAGAAAGGGAGGGGAGAGATTAAGATCAAGAAGAGGAGTGTGTACCTCATGAGGAGCATGAAGTCGTCGTGCGGGACGTCGTGCACAGGGACCTCGCGCCGCTTCTTGGGGGACAGGAGCGACGCCATACCCGGCACGTAGTACGAGTCCGCCTCGCCCCATACGGGGCGCTCGTCGGCCGCGGGCTTCTTCTCACCCTCGTCTTCTTGGGCGGTTGACGAAAAGAGTGACTTGAAGTGGGAGCTGCGCATGGCTGATGTACCGTCACCACCACCAGCATCGCATGATTACGTCAGCCTCGAGCCGAGTATTCGAATAGGGGTCGGAGAAACGCACCGAGCACAATCCGGTGGGCGGGCACGCGGTGGCCATCGTCAAGCACAAACTCGACGTCAGTAAAATCGTCGTTCTCGAGCTCCTTGAGAAGATGAGCTGACAGGCACCGCGGGCTGACCTCGACTCGCTGCTCCACAAGGGCCTGTCGATCACGTCCAACCAACAAACCGACTGCGCGTGAGCTGATGAAGAGCAGAACTCCAGAGGAACCAACAAGATGGCGCAGAGAGTAGATGTATGGCTTGTTGTTTGGTTTATCAGAAACGAGGAATTCAATAATGTAATCTACATACTATCATTTCAGCGAATTGTATCATCAGGTGGCAAGTCACACATCCACACGCGCGCACGCACGAGGGAAGAGAGAAAGAAAGCGGCCGGGAAGAAGGGGGGGGTTACCTCGCGCTGCGCTACGGCGGCAAAGTGGTTGCGACTGCAGGCCACGTGCGTGAACTGGCGACCAACGGCGATCCGACGCCACGACCATCCGGCAGCAGCTGCAGCTGCCTTGGCCTTGCTACCGGCCTCACGCGGGTCCGACTTGCCCGAGCCAGATATCTCAGTGCACTTCCAAAGGTGGCCCGTCCCTGTGTTCGCGTTGTTGTTTGACGCGTGTGTCAGCGCACAAGAGACAAATGGGAATGCGTAGGAGAGGGCGGGACGGGAAACGAGAAGAGGAAGAGGAGCTCAGGTCAAAAGTAAAAAGTTTGTTTCATAAGAATACTTCAATTGAAACACGGAAAGACATCCTTGCCATTGGCGCGGCCTCGCGGAATGAGGCGGCCTCAGATCTTGACGGGAGAAGGGGAGGAAGGGGGAGAGGAAGGGGGTCGAGTACCGCTGACAACGATGATCTCCTTGGCGGTGGTGAGCGCGACCGAGGCGATGGTGTTGTTGCCCGGAAGAGGCGGGAGACAGAGCGGCTTGGGCAAGCGCGTCTGCAGGTTCTCCACGTGGTACAAGTCTGAGAAGAACACGTCGCGTCGGTTGAACACGACCAGGGTCATGTTGCCCGTCGCCACCAGGCTCGTCGGTGCGCCGCGTCGCGGCAATGCGCCCAGCATCGGGGTCGAATTGGAGGGTGACGCGCCTCCATCGCCCGCCAGTAACCCAAACGAGGTCTGCGCGGGCGAGATGGAAAAGACGGGCGTCGGGAGGATTGTCGTCGACGACGATGGCGACGATGACGATGATGACGAAGCAAGAGCCTGTTGCTGTAACTGTTGAAAGGCGGCTGCGACCGAGGGCATGACGGAGGGGAGAAACAGCTTGCGCGGCTGAGAGGACCCAAAGCCAAACAAAATGACGTCACCAGCCTGCGTGGCGCACACCGTGTGGGCTTTGCCCACAGCGATGGCCATGACGGGCACGTCGATGCTGACCACCTGGCGTGGCGAGCAGTGGCAGAACGCCCTCTTGGTCGCCAGCTCGGCAGTCGCATATCCCAGCTCGCCTATTTATTTTAAAAATAAAGAGACGATGAGTACCAGTGGACATACGGAAAAAGACGACAGTGGAAAAATAAACGGCAACAATAATCAGTGACAGCTATTCTCAGCTTTGCATGTTGGGGTTGTAAATCCCAGCTCTGTCCGCCCGTCGCTGTACAATCTCATCCTCTTGTCTCCTTACCCCCTCCCCTTACGAAAGCTTTGCGGGTGGTGGAAGAGGCGCACCATTTTCGCCGCAGCCAAAGGTCCACACGCCGCCCTTGGCGGTAAGCACGACTGTGTGGTGCCGACCCGTCGCGACTGCAACAGGCTTTTGCCCCTCAAACTTGCTCTTGATCTGCAACGCAACGCAAAGAAGTGGGTGAGCGATCAAGAGACGACACCAATAGAGAAAAAGAGAGAGGATCAAACAAAAGAGCGGCATGGTGGTTGTCAGCAATCTCATGTGGAAGTTTTTGATTTCATTCCCGGTAAAGGGATCAAGTGGTTGATCGAATCATCATTAACCACCCACACCGCTCGAGAGAAGGGATTTGGGCAGGGAGGTTGGAGGGTGACATTACCTTGCGTGGCTCGAATGAGTCCTCGGTGGTGCCGTGGCCAAGCTGGCCAAAGGCGCCGCTGCCCCACGTGAACACGGAACCGTCGTCGCATACGCAAGCCGAGTGCGAGTGGCCCATGCTCACGTATACCACGCGCTGGGAGAATAGCGGTCCGACCACGCGCTTGGGCACGAGCCGCACCTCCTGGTCGCCGTGACCCAGACGTCCGCCCGTGCCTACGCCAAACGTGTAGAGGCGACCGGACTTGGTGACCACGCCTGTGAACGGGACGCACGTGATGTTAACACAATGCGATCGACAAGACCAGATGACGGATAGAAGGACAACAAAGAGAAAAGATGTGTCTATGATCCGACCCAATCGCCCCGTGAAGTTTGAGGGGGCGCTTGGTTTAATATCGAAGACACGCACGCGTGCCAGACGCGCGCGATTGCTCTGGGAGATGTATACTAAGGGAGCCATAATGGTGGGCATCCATGCGCCCACCGCCACGCCCCGAAGGACGTGGAGGAAAACGCACAGCGCCAACTGAGCCGCCACTCTCAAACCTCCGAAAACGACAACAATGATATAACGACTCCACAAATCGAGAAGCGTAAGGAAGAGGTCATTACCAGTGGAGAAGTCAGACGTAGACACCTGAGCGATGTTCTCCTCTTGCAGAGTGGTGACACGCTTCGGTTGAGCGATACTGTTGGGGTTGCCATGACCAAGGCAATAGTTACTACCTTCGCCCCTGCATCGAGGAAGAAAACGAATTTAGATTTTGCTGAATGCGCATCAATTGGGGGGAGATGTGCAAACGTACCAAGTAAAGAGATCGCCAAATGTTTCCTCTGCCTTGACAGACGTCGGCACTGACGATGCACGCTTCTTCTGGGGCTTCGGTCGCTCGAACTCATCATCAGACCAATCTACTTCGTGGATGTTGTCCAAAGACGAAGTCGGTGTAGATGTGGTGCTCGAAGAGGCAGTAGCGATCGATGCTCCGGGCGGAGGAGGCGGATAGGTGTCCACAAACGCGAGATCAACTGGCGAGAAGCCCTTGTGGTCGAGCACGTCAATCTCGGCGCCACGTGCCGCGAGCATGACGGCTATATGAGCGAACTTCTTGAAGATGGCGTAGTGGAGTGGCGTCCATCCGAGTTCGGCATCACGACGGTTAACATCGACTGCCTGCTCAGCTAAAAGGACTGCCACACACTCGATCTGGCCAGCTATCACCGCGACGTGTAGCACGGTCTGGCCGAGCGAATTTGTGGCGTTAATGCTGTTTTTGCCACTGCGCAGTTGATCACGCAGCTGCCGAGGGTTGCCCTCAGAAGCCGCACGCCACATGCTGTTGACGACTCTTCTTGCCGCTAAACTCTCGAGAGCTGATCTGCAGCGCTCGTAGCGGCTCTAGTGGCAGCGTTGCTGGAGTCGCGCTGGTTCCGTCGGCTTCCCGGTTTAATCTTGAGACGACCGGAGTTGGGGAAGTGTGCTGTTCTCGACGCAAGAGTGACGTTCTGCCGCCTCCGTTCTGTGGCGGGGTGGCACTCGCGAAAATAAAAGGAAGACTAGTGTTGCTCAGCCGCGATGAAGTCTAGTGAGTGGGAATGGTGACGGTGGCCGTGGGAGTGCTGATGCCATGGTATGTGGAGGCACCAGGGACCGGTCAAGCGTAGAATAAAACACAAGCAACGCTAGTGAGCCTGGAAATAAGCCACCGCCGGCATGAACTCTGTCGACCATAATTGGAGTTGTAGTACTCGAGAAATAAAGAAGAAAATCAGAAATGGTTCAGGGATAAAGAGAAATTTAGCAAGAAATGACAATGGCCTGGTTGTGGTTGCAACGAAACGCACGAGCAGGCCGTGAGTTTACTGTGCGCCCAACTTGAGCTTGGGCACCACTGCACGGGTGACGCGCCATTGAAGAGGTTGAAGTGAGTCATCATCACCTCTGTTTTGTCCGTGAGGCGCCTACCGGATCGCCGTTTGGTGGCCGCCGCCACGTGTTGGCCGAGGTCATCTTCCTTGGGCCAGTGGGCCTTGTTGTCGAGGAGCGCCAAGAGGAGTGCAAACTCCTTTTCCAATCGTCGTGCCTCCGCGCCCAGAGACAACAGCTGCGCGGCGGTCTCCTGGTCCCCGACGGGCCGCAGCAGCGGGACCTCGCGCGCAATCTTGGTCTCCACCGAGACCATGGCCTCGCCTGCACCACCATTGACGCATGTAATTACGTGTACATCGCAGCCGCAATCAACCAACCGACCAACCACGAGCACGTGTGTGTACCGAGAGCTTCGGACATCCAGAGGGGCTCGAGGGTGACCAGAGGCCGCGTGTAGACCACCAGACCCAGGTCGGCGAGGAAGGTGAGGGCCGGGATCACGTTCTCCGGAGCGGGCGTGGCCGGGCCCAGGTCGCAGTTTGCGATGATTTGATCCTCCAAGCTCGGCACGTTGAGGTCGATCAGCGCCGCGGACAACGCCAAATAGCTCCTGTGGTGCACCACCACGAGAGCGCACAAGAGGCACATCAGGGGTCGTGCTCCTGGGGCTGTCGTCCGGGGATCATAACCAAGATGACGAGCGCTCGTACTTGGGGACGGGCTGGGCGAGCCAATAGTAGTCCGCGGCCACCTCGACGAGCTTGTTGCGCACCTCCTCCACACCTTAATAATATAAAGATTATTATTATTAATCAATTAAAAAAGTATTTTATTCGTAAAACAAGGGTTTCCATTGATATCTCTTTATTATTATCAAAAAGGGATGAATGTACCTTTGCCAAGGCGCGCATTGACGATGAAGAAGTCCCTGAGGGCGGGATGGGCCTCCTTGAGGCGGTCGACCTGCTGGGTGACCTTCTTCTTGTGGGCGGCGTTCAGGCTCCGGTCATCGGCGTGCGTGGCCACCACCACGATCGGAACCGGTGAGTCCACGCCGTTCCCGATGCGCTGCCAGCGCACCGTCCACAGCACAGCACAACAGACAAACAAACAAACAAACAATTAATTAATTATTTTTTGTTGCTACTTTATTGCCCCCCATCTTATCTGTGTGCAGGGGGGAGGCACGTACTTTGAGCCAGTACTCGAGCCGGGAATGCTCCTCGTCGGGCTTGGTGATGTCGAACACCACCACGTAGCACGTGCGCGCCGTGAGCATGAACTCAGGCCCCATGTCCTCCTGCACGAGTGGCCGCCCGTCGATCAATGCGTGCACGCTTTGTGATGGGGGTGGAGGAGGGCGCAGGCTGAAGGGACGCACGCCGCCACAGTCGAAGCAGCAGGCGATGGCGTTGGGCGAGTGGTGCGACTTGCCGCGCTTCAGCTCGGCCCACGTGCGCGTCACACCGTGCGTCGGCGTCGGCACGTACCTGGTGATGCGCCCGCGTGCACCCCCCAACAGTTTGTTTGTTTAATTTTTTGTTTTTAATTGTAATATTAGTTATAAAAACACACGAGGGCGATCGCGTGGATAAGATTTGGGGAGGAGGGCGCACGCGTCGATGTTGCGGCTCTCCATTTTGGTCCGCTGGAAGAGCCACTCGGCCAGGAGGGTCTTGCCCACTCCTGGCGCGCCCACCACCATCACCTGCATGCAGCCGCCGCCACCAGTAGTAGCAATTGTATCAGCAGGGAAGGAGAGAGTGAGAGAGATAATTATATAAAGGGACCCCCACCTTGAACCGATGCTCGAGCTTCTCGCCCCGCTCCAGCCTGTATGTGTGCGTGTGCGTGTGTATGTGTGTTGAACATTAGCTCTTGCCACGTCGCCTCTCAGGAGCAGAGACAAGAGACAAAAGAGTGAGAGAGAGAGAGAGAGAGGCAAGGGACAAACAACGACAACGACAACAACGCTGGATGGAGAGGGGGGGGGAATGCGTGTTTGGGGGGATGCGCACTCGCGGAGCCAGGCGATGATCTCGCGGCCGCCGTGGCGCACGATCTCCTGCGGGATGAGCACCTGCTGGTCGGGCCCGCGCTCGCCCTCCTCCGCCCACGCGCCCGCTGCATAGCGCGATTCGCGCAGCACTGCCCCCCGCCCCCCGTTCCCCACCGCACGGCAGAGACTCGAGCAGGTGAGTTCCTTGTGGGGGGGGGAGAAGTGGTTCTCTTTGGGCGCAGGGCGCACCCTGGAGCCGCTTGAGCTTGTCCTGCTTGTTGGCGCCAAACTCGAGGCACTCGAGCTTGGCCAGGCTCGCCAGGCCCAGCGGCAGCGCTTTGTGGGATCGCACCCCCATCCGCTCTCTCGCGTGAGTGTTTGCGTTGCAGCACACGAGCCCTCCATCGGTGATGGAGACCCCATTATGGGATTTTATGGGGGGGGGGGGCGGGGAGGTATGTGCGTACTGAGGAGGCGCTCGTTGTAGCGGAGGTCGATGATCTTGAGGGCCGCCATCCGCGACACCCAGGCAGGCACCACCTACACAACCCCCCCCCCCAAATCCCACCACGAGGGCCGTTCCGTTGAGGCGCCTCTCTTTCTCTCTTTCTCTCCCTCGGGCAGCTGTCCTCCCTTTCCTCTCCCTCCCTCTCTCGTATCAGTCGTGTTTTGTACCTCGAGCTTGTTCTCCGCCACTCGAAGCTCTTCGAGCCGCGTGAGGAGCGCCAGCTCCTCGGGGAGGCCGCTCAACTGACATTCGCCGCAATGGGGATCCAACGATGAGTGAGCCATTCGCGCATCGCTGTACTACACACGCAGACCTATTGACGTGGGGAGGGCGGACCTTGTTGTGGTTGAGGTTGAGGACGGTGATGTGGGTGAGCTGCGGCATAAAGGCCGCTGGCACCTCGGCCAGCCCGCGGCCCAGCAAGTTCACGTTGGTCGCCTTGCCTTCAATCGCCTGCCGTGCCACCACCGTCAGCGCTAGGGCCGCGGGCCAATGGCCACAGGGGAAGGGGGGGGAAGGGGTGTCGCGGCGCCGCGCATGTCCACCTTGTGGAACTCGGCGGTGGAGGCCAGCACGCGCTTGACATGCCGCACGATGCGCTTCCCCTCCTTCTCGCTCGTCCCCGCCTGGCGGTCTGGTGTTACGCGCGCGCGTGTATGTGCAGAAAAAGCACGCGGTGAGGTTGCGCAACGCGACGACGAGCACGGGGACAAAGCAAAGCGAATGAATATTGCGCTGTTGGAGGGCGAAGGAAGAGGAGGAGGAGGAGGAGGAGGCGCGTAGAACCGATGGTAAGCTCCGTGATGCGGAGGTTGGTGCCCAGGGCCTTGAGCAGTGCGTCAAGCGCGTCGGATCCAAACGCGTTGTCGTGGAGGAAGACGCGCTCGAGGCTCCCACCCGGTTGGTTGATGACCTTGACAAGCTTCTTCGCCGCCTGCAGAGCGTCCGTCGTTCAGGCCCCTTTTCGGCGCCAGTGTTTTTATTTTTCTATATATTTTGGCTGAAGAAGCGCACCTTGTCCCCAAGCTGGTTGGAGGACAAGTCCAGGTGCGTGGGAGCAGCTTTTGTGCGCAGGAGGGCTGCCGCCAGCTTGATGCACTCGTCCTCGCCGCCTGAGGAGAAGGCCCCCAAGTGGGGGGGGGGAGTAAGAACGAAAGCCACAACTACGCTTTGTCACCACACCTTCATGAGCTAGCTTCCCGGAGAGGCTAATGTTCTGTAGGTCGGCTTCTTCTGTGTTAGAAGCCTGCACCAGCCTGGTCAGCAAGCCCTTCACGTCCATGCCTCTGCACCCTTTCTGATAAAGACGGATAAACAATTTACGATTTATTTTTTTTTTCATTGGGTGGATCATTAAGTGACGTGTGCAATTTTCAATTTTAAAAAGACAAAAAATTCATTAAAAAATCGACCTCTTGTTAACCCCTCATTAAAATGGTATTTATGTACATCAAACAATTCAAAAATGATTTTTTTGTTGATTGTAGGAAAAAATAAAAATATTGGCATAAGGGCATCAATTATCTTTTTTTTTCTCATGGCCCAATGCCATTGGCCTGTGGGGCGTGTATGACTCACCCAGACTCACACGGTCAGGCACCCAACAGATCACCAAGTGCAGCGCAAGATTTTGCTGGCCGGTCACAACCACCAGGGCGGCTACTGCAAACCACCACGCAGTGGCGATCTGCGTGTCATGGTGGAGTCTATTTATTTCATGCACTGGTTGTTGTAGTTCATGTCACATCTTCTCAAAGGCGAGGACGAAGCCGCACTGGGTGCAAGTCTTGTGCCAGAGATCCTGGTCGGGATCAACACACCGCTCCTCTGCAAACGTGTGTGTGTGCTGGAGCGCCACGCCGTGCCGCCGGTTCTCGAGCTGGGCCTTATCGACGAGGATGGTGAGCTCCTTCGTCTCCTCCGCCGGGTCAGATGGTGCGGCGCGCTGCTGGAGCTCGTATTGGGTCTTGATGTGCTGCTTGATGAGCAGTTTCTTGGCCATCCGCTGCCACAGCTCGGTGATGGCCTTTCGCCGCTTTTCCAGCTCGGCTTGGAGCTTTTTGGTCATCTCCTCCTCGCACAGCTGTCCACCACCCCAGGTAGGCAGGAGGGCAGGAGGGATGAATGCGTGAGACTCAGCAGCACAACAGACACACACACACACACAGAGAGACGCAAACAGAAGAGCACGCCCGCGCGACACACTCGCTAACAGCCCCACAGGAGAAGGAGCGATGAGATCGAACCAGGGAGGGGAAAGAAATTGGGGGGGGGAGAGAAAGAGGACTTAATGGGGGGGGGGCAGAGGTGTACCTCCTGGATGAGGCTGGCGTACTCCTCGCACACGACCGCCCCCTCGATCTCCGGGACCGACCGCGCCCCGGCCCACCGCCATCCAACCATTGCCGGCGCGCAATCCACATTCAGCCGCCGCGCGATGGCCGCCGCGTTGGGATCTGCAAGCCCCCCCCCCCCAAATCAAGTGCACCACAAACAAGGCGAGCACACGTCAGCAGGAGACGAGAATGATGATGACGACGACGGCGGTGAGTAAAAGAGTGGAAGCAAACACAGGAGCCCATCCGCCATTGATCGGGGCAATCCCCCAAAGCAACTCGAACCCCCCAGGGGGCGCCCGGATGTGGTGGTGGGGGGGGAGGATAGATAGAAAAGAGCGTACATCTGAGGTGGGTGGTGCCGGCGGGGAGCATGGAGGGCTTGAAGAGGTAGATGTTCCCGAATTCGTTCTTGGGCACCACGCCCTGCCCTCCCCCCACCCCCAAACCAAAGGACTCAGCGCGATCGCGATGTGGCGGTTGTATCTCTCCTCTCTCTCTCTCTCCCTCTCTCTATGTCTCTCTCTCTCTCTCTGTGTTCTGTAAGAGAGGGAGAGAGAGAGAGAGAGAGAAGGGAATTAGGGGCGGGCGGGGGGATCATGAATATATACATCGAGGGCCATGGGGGGCGCGTATTCTTCCGTCTGCCACTTCCCAAACAGGTCCACGTAGTCGTCGTCGTCATTCTCCTGAACGTCCCGGTTCTCCTTCTTCTTCTTCTTGGTGGCCTGGCCTGCCTTGGGCGCGCTGGCCTTCCGGCTCTCAGTTGCCCCGGGCTCGTCGGCAAGCGCCTCCTCTTCTTCTTCTTCGTCTTCGTCCTCCTCCTCGCCATCGGCGAAGAGGGACTGGCTGGCGGGCTCCTCCTCCTCCTCCTCCTCGTCACGGGGATGTGGGGAGCGGCCGTTGGTCTTTTTCCGCTGCTTCGTCTCCTTTGTCTCCTTCGTCTTCTTCGTCTTCTTGATGATCTTGCGTACGCGCTTGATGGGGATCTCGCCCTCCCGCACGGCCCGCGCCTTTTGGATCCACTTGTCCCTCGTGTGCAGCTGGTGTTCCCACCACCACCACCACCACCCCAAACCGCGTGTTGTATATAGAAAAAACACATGGCCAGAAAGACATGTAGACATCCGCATGATATCACTATGCACGTGAGCATCTGAGCAACAAGAGGAGAAGAGCAGGAGGAGGAGGAGGAGGAGGAGAGGGAGAAGAACGAGTGCATACCTTGCGGATGCAGCTCCTGGGGTAGATGGGCTGCCCTTTGAACTCGCCCAGAACGGGGCCTCGCGGGTAGAGCGCCTCGTACTTGTGCACGAACCGCTCCAGGCAGTACCTGCGCATCCCCCCCCCCAACATACACACGAGCGTGGTTTTTGGGTGGGCAGGCCAGTAGTAGGGTAGCTATAGACAGATAGATTGGGGAGCAGGAGCGCGAGATGAAGGGGAGAGCAGGACGAGGACGGGACGATCTTCTTTAGCAGAAAGGGAGGGGGCGACGAGAGGAGAGAGGAGGAGGATTGGAGTCACGAACAGGGGGTGGGTTTTGAAGGCGGCGAGGGTGGTGGGCATCTCCTCGGTGAGCTCGCGTCCCTTTTGCTCCACCTCGTCGTACGATATTTGATCCTGCGCGCACGTTCGTTGGTGCGAAAAGAAAGAAGGAAGGAAAGAAAGAAGAAGCGCGCGCGTGCGTGCGTGCGTGCGTGCGTACCAGCATGGCGTCCGTCGGGCTGGAGATCAGGGAGAGGGTTTGGTGCCACCAGGTCGGGTCCGGCATGCGTCGCTGCGTGGTCTCTGACCAGCGCGACACGTAGCGGCGCGTGACGTCCCGCACGCTTAGCGAGCCCTCTGCTCTCGCACGCCCGCACGCACATATGCCCCGTAATGGGAGGAGGAGGAGGAGATCAATTGGGGGGAACGGAAGAAAACACATAAACACATAAACAAACAAACAAATAAACAAAGAAAAAAACATCGGTCGGAAGGCCTGGGGCGGGCCTGGAGGGGGAGGGGAGCACCAGCAAAGGCCACCACGTAGGCCATGGGGGA
Organism: Acanthamoeba lenticulata; assembly: GCA_002179805.1. Classification (NCBI taxonomy): domain Eukaryota; phylum Discosea; order Longamoebia; family Acanthamoebidae; genus Acanthamoeba; species Acanthamoeba lenticulata. The sequence goes on along the minus strand of NAVB01000352.1, from coordinate 422 downwards.
GGGGAGAGCCCCCTCGCACGAGCGCGCCTGGTCCACCAGATTCCGCACCACGTCCACGTCTGCACTCCCCCCCCCCCCAAATGGGGTGCATCAGCCCACCCGTAGGGGTCAGCAGCACCATAGGATAGGGAGATTGGGGCAGGTGGTGGGTACGGAGCCATCGGGTCTCGCGCGGGTAGAAGATCTCCAGCCACAGGGCGGGCATGTCGATCGGGCTAGCCCCACCGCCAGCACCTCTTGCTCCGCCTCCTGCGCTCGTCTTCCGCCTGCTGCCCGCCATCGTATGTATGGAAAGGTGGATGGCCGTGTGCAGGAAGCGTGAGCTCCTCAGTACTGGAGCTCCTCCTCCACCTCCATTCATTCATGCGTTCTCCTCCTCCTGCTCCTCCTCATGCTCCTCCTGACCACCCAGTGGTGTGGGG
>NAVB01000351.1:0-21895 GCA_002179805.1 Acanthamoeba lenticulata | reverse complement strand
CACACAGGGCTCCCTTTGGATTTTTGTTTTTGTTTTTAATATGATCATTGCGTGTGGTGGCGATGGGGGAGAGAGCAGGAGCAGCTGGAGCGGGTGGTGGCCGAGTTCGGGCAGTTCGCAGGCGGGCCCGTGTACCACCTGCTGGGCAACCACTGCCTCTACAACCTCAGCAGGTACAAAAAAAAATGAAAAAATGAAGTAAACAAATTTTATTTCGCCACACTAATCTGGGACAACTCTCCCGCTCAGGACGGAGCTCCACCCGCGGCTCGGGCTCGGGCCAGCGGCGGCCTACTACGAGTTCTCGCCCCACGAGCGCTTCCGGTTCGTGATGGTGGATCCCTACGACATCAGCCTCATGGGCTGGCCCGACGACCACCCGCGCCGCGCCACCGCCGAGCAGATCCTCCGCCAGCACAATCCCAACAAGGACCTCAACTCGCCCGTCGGCCTGCGAGGCGTCCGCCGCCGCTACGTGGCCTTTAACGGCGGTACATGCCCGCGTGTCTGTGCGTGTTGTTTACGGACGCCACCCTCACCACCACCATCACCATCATCATCACTTGGTCCTCGGGCGCACACGCGCGGACACACACACGCACACACACACACACACACACATATAAAAGCGCTCGGCGAGGAGCAGCTCCAGTGGCTAGAGCGTGTGCTGCAGGACGCCACGGAGCGGGGCCAGCGGGTCATCCTGTGCTCACACGTGCCGCTGTGCCCGCACAACTCGGCCGCCTACGCCTTCGTGTGGGACTATGAAGAGGTCCGCTTCTTTGCAGAGAGCGACGACACAATGACTTTTGTTTTCGTTGTCCTCCTCTTATTTTGTAATTCTTATCAGCATTACTGTTTTTTCTTTAAAACTTTATTTTATTTGTCTCACTGACACGTGGACCGTGGGCAGGCAATGGCGCTGATTGCCAAGTACGAGTGCGTCAAGATTGTGCTGGCCGGTCACGACCACCAGGGCGGCTACCGCAACCACCACGCCCACCACTACATCTTCCCCGGCGTTGTACGCATTCTCTCTTTTCCTCCTCCTCCTCCTCCTCTCTACGGCCTTCTTTAGGCCGGAGAGATACAAACAAACACACACAAAAAAAACATAATAAATAAAAGGTCGAGTGCGAGCCGGGCACCAACGCCTTCAGCAAGATGGACGTCTACGAGGACCGTATCGTCATGCGGGGCTTCGGGGGACTTCAAGACATGACCTTCGACTTCCGCCCCGGCAATCGCGTCCTCGACTTCGCCGCTAAATCGACGACGCGGAACCCAACGAAGGCGCGCAAGCGCGAAACAAACAGCCGGGGCAAGTGACTCGACTTTTTTATTATTATTACTTTTGTACAGTATTTTGTACAAAATGCATAAATTTATTCATTTGGCCCAAGTAAGTTAGCCACGCAGCCAGGAGTCTTGCCCACGCCTGGCGCGCCCACCACCATCACCTGCGTGCACCCACCACTGCACTACCAGCTACACAAACTCAAAAAAACAAAACAAGTTTTGGCGCTAAAATCACAACGTCTGGAACGGTTTGCCTTTTTTTTATTTTTTTGCAAAATAAAGGAATCTCAAGATCAGTTGATTGTACAATGGAGACGGAGACGCCGCAACAGCAGCCCCGGAAGCGTGGGCGTCCACGCGGATCAAAGAACAAAACGACCAGAGTGGCAAAGAAGCCGCGAAACATGCAGTTTCCAATGCTCCATCTGAGCGAGATGCTCGAGCAAAGCGCGGCCATTTACGCGACCAGAGCAGATGACTTCCGGGCTGGCAAAGTACTGCCCAGCCGGCGCCTACGTCGCAAATCCACCACCACTGGCGACAGTGATCCTGGCACGCCCCGCCGGCGTGGACGCCCATCTTTGTCGTACGACCCCGGCGAAGATCTGCGATCAGAGATTTTTTTTAGTTATTTTTAATTTCTATAAACATTTATATATATATTTTAAATATCGAAATGTATTTCTGAGTTGAATGGGCGCAGCAAGCCGTGGACGGAGGAAGAACTCCAACTGCTGCGGGAGGGCGTGGCCATGTACGGCCTGAACGTCACCAAGATCAAGCAACACGTGGGCACGCACACCCTGTACGCGCCCCACATCATCGTCACCATCACCATGTCGTTGTTGTGGTCCTTCTACACCACCACGACCAGCACCATCATCGCTTGTCGCCTCACGCACGTTGATCCTCCCCCCCCCCCCAAAGGGCTGATGTGCGGAGCCGCATCACGGAAGTGCTGAAGGCGGGGCTGGGCGACGAGCACCACCATCACCACCAAGAGCCGACCAACGAGAAGGCGAACGGCGACCAGGCGATGGAGGAGCCGCATGAGCCCGCCGACCAGTCCATCGACGTGGGCGACGTGAGTTTCGAGACCACCGATGCCACCGACAGCGAGTCTGTTGAGGAGGAAGACGATGAAGAAGAGAGTGAAGAGGAGGAGGAGGAGGAAAGCGACGATGGTGAGGAAGAGGGTGACGACGGCGATGAGGTGACGCTTGACAGCAGCAGCACTGAGGAAGAGGAGGAGGAGGAAGGAGACCAAGAAGAAGAAGAAGACGGTGATGATGGCAACGATGATCACGACGGTGAAGACGACGAAGACGACGAAGACGGCGATGAGGATGTGCACGAGATAAACGTGTAGCGACGCCGTTTTGCTTTTTTTTTTCAAACTTGTTTTCCTTTTGCCTTTTTATGGCCATACCTCGCATTATCACTTCGGTAGAAATTCCCCGCAAAGCGAAGCCCTGTCATGCCCCTCCTCCCTTCACGCCTGACGTCCGGCGCTGCGAGCGCCCTTAGGGGCAAAACGGGGCCGGAGGGAAGAAGAAGAAGTCCACACTCGCCTGCACTCCGCCCCCTACCTCCAACTCTCTCGACCCATTTCCTTCATCTTCGAGGGACAACACTCCGTTCTCCCCTTCTCAACTTCGACCTTTCCTCGGCAGCCTTTCCTTCCCTCCAACCCAACCCAAACATCCTCGCGCGGTCAACAGCTTGACCCCTTTTTTGCAGCAGCAGAAGAAGGAGCCTTCACCTTCCTCCCCTTCCAAAGGGCCCACATACATGCGGCGGCAGCGATGGCGGTACTACGACAGCATGGAGGACTCGGACCGGCCGCCGGCCGCCGCCACGGCGCTCCAACTTCCTCCCCACCATCACCACCACCACCGTGACCGGGCGGGCGCTGACGGCCGACATCACCGGCACCTCGCGGCTGCCCGTCAGGAGAAGGTCCCGTCCCCTTTGCCCAGTTTTTCCAGCGTAAGCCTTCCCCCCAATCTCCTCTTCCTCTTCTTCCTCTTCCTCTTCTTCCTCCTCCTTTGCCCATGACGTGTGCGCGGCTTTTCACGTCGCGTGCGATGGCCCACACGCACACACGCACACGCGCAGGGGAGCTATGACGACATGCGCAGCAGCAGCGGGTGGGAGGGCAGCCCTGACGAGAGCGGCGGGGCGGCATCACCCACGATCATCCACACCAACCTGCCCTCGCGGTACCGGACCCCTCTACCCCCCCCCCCAAATCAGGTGCTTGGTGGGGCGGCAATGCGTGGCGCATTCTTATGATGATGATGATGATGATGACGATGATATGGTCTCTAGGCTGGATCGACTGCCGTTCAGCGCCTACCACTGGCTGCTGGTGGTCTCTCTCGGCATCACGTGGATGCTCGACGGCCTCGAAGTCACCGTACGCCCGCAACCCTTCCCCCCCTCTGTCTTGTTCGTCCGGGAGGTTTAGGGGGGGGGGGCGGGCACTCTACACCTTTGGTGATAGTGATGGTGGAATGCGGTGGTATGTGGACCTGTGGGGGGGGGGCGGTCTGTCTGCGAGGGCGCAGGTGGTGTCGGTGCTGAGCGCGCATCTGAAGCGGGACGACACGCTGGGCCTCACCGACGTGCAGGTGGGCCTTTCCGTCTCCCTCTCCATCTTCGGTCCGTTTCGCCCCTCCATCTCATGTGAATGGTTAACGTCAGACTACTGAACATCATCATCATCATCATCCCGTCTCCTCATGCTCTTTTTCATATGTTGTCCATAAACATGAAACAGGGGCCATCGTGGGGTCGCTGGTGTTTGGGTACTTGTGCGACCGATATGGTCGCAAGCGCCTCTACCTCGCCACCCCCATGTACGTGTGCTTACGCGCCCTGCCCCCCCCCAACCCTCTCCTCCAAACCCATCCCAACCACTCCACCCACAGCCCCCCCCCAATGGGGCCAACTCCCAGGAGGCTATGGGATGATATGGGATGATATGGGATATGGTGGTCTGGTGGTGAGTTGTCTAACAACAATGTCGATGATGATGATGAAAAGCGTGTACTCGGTGGCGACGGGCCTGAGCGCGTTCGCGTGGGACTTCTACAGCTTTGCCCTCCTCCGCTTCCTCACCGGTGCCGGACTCGGTCTGTCTCCCTCTCTCTCTCTCTCTCTCTCTTCTCTCTTTCCATTCTCTCTTTCCGTTCTCGAGATACACACGCACCTGTCGATGATGATGAAATTTTCTGGGTGACTGAAACTCAAACCCGAAACCGGAAACGCGGCACCCCCAGGGGGCGAGTACAGCGCGATGAACTCGGCCATCGACGAGCTCATCCCGGCGCGCGTGCGCGGGCGCGTCGACCTCGCCGTGAACGGCTCCTACTGGTTCGGTACGTCCTCGTCCTCATCGCCCTCGAGAGACGGACTCATTCTGGTCGCCATCATCCTCTCCTTCGTCCTCCTCTTCATCTTCGTCCTCGTACTCACTCGCACGCAACACACACACACACACACATGCGCGCGACATTCATGAAGGGGCGGCCGTGGCAGCGGCGATGTCGCTGGCCATCCTCAACCCGCACTTCCTGGGCTCCGCCGACTTTGGGTGGCGCGCCCTCTTCGGTACGTGGTCAGAATCATAATCATCATGATCATGATGATGATGATGATGGCGTTGGCCTCCTCCGTCATTCATTGAGCCAACCAACCAACCAACCAATGCGCCGACCAATCAGGGGTGGGCGCGGCGCTCGGGCTGGTGATCGTGGGCCTCCGGCTGGCGCTCCCCGAGAGCCCCCGGTGGCTCATGACGCACGGTACGGCCACCTCCTCCTCCTCCTCCTCCTCCCCAAGATTTCAGTCCTCTTGAAGATGAAGACCAAACAAAAAACAAAAAAAAAAAACACGGAAAAAACAAGGGCGGATGGAGGAGGCAGATCGCGTGGTGAGCGAGATCGAACAGCGCGCGCACGGCTGGAACGCGGCCCTCCGGGCCCACCTCCCGGCCTTTGTCGTGGTGCGCCTGATCGGGCCCGGCCACAAGCCGCCCCGCCGCGTCCGCCCCTTTGGGTTCGTTCTCTCATCGACGACGCTCATGCTGCTGATGACCATGACGGTCACCATGACGATCATGATTCTCGTCCTCATGGTCATGATGGTGATGATGGTGGTGACGATGGTGTTGGTCATGACGACGCGCAGGGTCTTTGGGGACGTCTCCTCGAACGAGTACGAGTCCATCACGGACGACGACGACGACCCGGACGACGTGGAGGACCGGAGCGGGGGCGAGGTGATCGCCATCGAGCCGCGGGAGGGCGCCACGCCGCTGGGGGAGGTGGCGCGCGCCCTGTTCGTGCAGCACCGCCAGCGCACGCTGCTCGGGCTGGTCCTCATGGTCGCGCAGGCCTTCTTCTACAACGCCATCTTCTTCGCCTACCCCATCGTCCTCGTCGGTAAGTAGAGTCCTTGCCCGCGCGTGTGTGCGTGTTTGTGTGCGTGTGTGTCTCAATCGGCGGACCGCACACCCGCGCGCGTGTGAGCGGCTGGCAGAGTTCTATGGGGTGTCGAGCGAGCGGGTGGGGCTGTACCTGGTGCCCTTTGCGCTGGGCAACTTTCTCGGGCCGCTCACGCTCGGGCCGCTCTTTGACACGGTCGGCCGCCGCAAGATGATCGCCCTCACCTACTCCCTCTCGGCCGTCCTCCTCGTCATCACCGGTCTTCTTCCCTTTTCCCTTTCCTGCTCGTGTTGCACGTCAACGGCTGACGTGGTGGCGCGCGGGGATGTAGGGTGGCTGTTTGCCTCGGGCCTGATCGGGGCGCTGGCCCAGGCGGCGCTCTGGTCGGCGGTCTTCTTCGTGGCGTCGCCGGCGGCCAGCGCGGCCTACCTCACCGTGAGCGAGATCTTCCCGCTCGAGATCCGCGCCCTCGCCATCTCCTTCTTCTACTCTGTCGGCACGTGCATTTTCCTCTTCTCATTCTCTGCATTCCACCACATTCCACGCATTCTCATGGGCGAGGACATGGGCGCGGGCGTAGGCACGGGCATGGGCGGCGTCGTGGCGCCGGTGCTGTTCGGGTGGCTCCTGGAGACGCGGCGCGCCGAGAACATCTTCTACGGCTACCTGGCCGCGGCGGCCCTCATGCTGGCGGCGGCCCTGGTCGAGACGGCCATCGGCGTCGACGCCGAGAAAAAGTCGCTCGAGCGCATCTCGACGCCCCTCTCGGCCGTCCCGGTCTCGGTCGATGCCTCGGGCGCGTCGTCGATGGCCTCGTCCACGTCGTCCCTGTTCTTTTCCTCCTCGGCCACGCCCTCCTTCTCGACGCTCCCCCTCATCACGGCGCCGTTGTCGTCATCCCTGCGAGGGACGCACAACGCGCTGTGGGCACGGACCGGCGGGCGGCCCCCGACCTGGCGCGAGTTGGCCGACCCGACGTCCCTCCGCGCCTTTGCCCTCCGCAACAACGCCTCGGCCGCGAGCTCCCCGCAGCCGCCCCGCGACAGTCGCGGCGGCGGCGGCGGTCAGAGGGCGGGCGGCCTGAGCCCACGCGCCGCGGCGGCGTCGGCGGGGAGGCTGTCGCCCAACTTTCTGCGGTCGCTGTCGACGCCGCCGTCTTCTTCATCGCTGTCATCGTCGTGCTCGGTGGTGCCTTCGCCCGCGCACGGGTCGCCCTCCGTTCCGCCGGCGCTGGAGCGGGATGAGCGCGACCTGCTCGACGTGGAGGACATCTTCGCCGGAGGCAACGACGCTGATGCCGATGACGAGGCCGCCACAGTCGCCCTCAACAGCAATACGCAGCAACTTCAGCAACTTGAACAGACGATCGCTTCGCCCAAGGCGGACGCACCCGCTAAGGAGCACGAGCGGCCGCCCATGGCCGCTGGAACCGCCGAGCATGGGTGAACACGAGCCCGCTTGTGTTTTTACATGTCCCCTTTTTGGTCGCCCTGCAGCAGCAGCAGTGGATCGATGATGGTGATGAAGCAGAAGGTGTGGGAATGCAATCAATGGCGTGTGCCATGCTACCGTAACGACAAAAACCACCAGATTTGATATTTTCGAGTCGAGTACAGTACAGAGTGGGAGGGATGCGCGCTTGTGTTGTCCCGTGTCACGAGTAGCTCGCGAGAGCGCTTTGGGTCCCAAAGTGATGGTACGAGGGCGGCACCAACAGGGATTGGGACCAGGGATTGGGCGGCAGAGGCGAGAGGGTGGAGGAGTGTCGCACGAGAGGAGCACCACTGCTGGCGGGAAGGTGCCCAAGAAGCGGAGAGTCGAAGAGGTGGGGTTGATGGTGATGTGGATGCGATGACACAGGAGGAGGAAGCGGAGCGTAGTTGACAGTTGACAGGTCAAAGACAAGGAACGGAAGGGATGAAGAAGAGAAGGAGATCTCATTAGCCGACTGTGAGCCAACGCTGATGGGCTGGAGAGGTGGAGGGGAAGGCGTGGGATGCTCGCCATCCTCGGCGAACAGCTCCTCGAAGAGGTGGTCCAGGTTGTCGTCGTCGTTCAGCAGGTGACGAGCAGAGGAAGGGAGAAGGGGGACCGACGTGCTGACTGCACAAGCGGGGCACGCGGGTGTTCTCCCTTCGCCAGCGTCGTCCCGGCCACATTGTAGGCCTCTTGCGTGCTGCTTGTCGTCAATGTGCAGCGCATCGCCCTGTGGTTCCCCGTTCGTCTCGTCCCGCCCAGAGCTGCGGCTTCGCTTCCTTGGCCTTGTCGTCTTTGCCCTGGTCGGCGTGGTGGGTGCGCTACTCGTAGCCTTGGCAAGACGTTTCGACCCACCCGATGCCTCGCTGGTCTGGCTGTGGGCTCGGCTCCTGCGCTTCTTCATGGGTGGAGAGGACAAGGACGAGGTGCAGCTTCTCGTGCGCTGCTTTCGGCGTTTGGTTGTGTTCAGCAAGGTGGTGGCCTCGCCCTCCTCCGCGGTGGTAGTAGGTGACTTGGTTGTTGTCGTCTTGGCGAGCGAGTGCAGGAGCGAGTGCACGCGAGCGACGTCCTCCATCGCGCCGCTCAGCAATGCCGATCCAAGGGTGGGGGTGTCGGGGCAGCAGCTGGCATACATGTTGCTGCACCGGTGTATCTATCAGCTGGTGGTGGGCAAAAGGAATGGTGATGACTGCACGTGGGTGAGTCCTTCTCTGTTTTTTGTAGTTTATGGGTGTCGTATCGGCGCCAATGCACGAAGCCTCCAGCTCGTTGTACAGCGACCAAAGATTGGCCTTCCAGAGGAGGATGAGGAAAAAGTTCGACGTGGCCTGTCGGGAACGAGCATTGAGCGAAGTTAGCCAGTTTTCTAGGCGTGGTTCCATGTCGCTGCGATGTAACGAAACTTGGAGCGGAGCTTTCCTCGTCCTGCACTCGTCTTTTCCGGCCCGGGAACCGTCAGGGTGCCTTGTTTGCTCGCAGATGCATCTGCGTTTTTCATCTGGGTAGACCTGTTCATGGGCAGGAAAGGAGACCAAGCAGGTCGAGGGACAAGTCATGCAGGATGGCGAGAACTCGTAGCAACCTCGGGTGCGGCCGGTTAAACTGGGCTATTGTTTGCGAAGTTGTTTCAAACTTGAGAGATGTAAAAATTTGGTATCACACTGCCTTCACAGACAAGTGTGTTACACTACACTACACCACACCACACCACCAAGTGTGTCACACTTTGAAATCCACTTCACTCTATTTATTTCTTGTATCAGCCAATCGCAAGAATTCTCTGCTCAGAGGCCAGAGACGTCATAGCCAGGCGGGAGGTTCGTGGCGTGCTCCTTGCTGTAGTAGGCCTCCAGGATGGTGTCCTTGGGGACTGGCTTGAGCGTGATTTCGCCCGTCTCGGGGTCGCACTGCCGCACAAGCACGTAACGGAGCTTGTCGCAGCTCCGCAAAAAGTCCGGTAACGTGCCCCTCTTCTCCACCTCGCTCTTCACACGCGCGTGTGTGTGCGCACGCGTGAGTCTAGACCGCACACACGCACAAAGAAACACACGCTCCGGGGGGGAGGGCACCTGGAGGAGGTAGTGCTTGACTTCGGTGAGGATTTGGCCGTTGGGGCCGAGCCCGGGCAGCTGGTTGACGTAGACGACCACGAACTGGCCGGCGCAGCTGTCCGAGAACCGGATGAGGAACGAGCCCGGCAGCGCGTTCTGCGCCTGCATCAGGCTGTCGCACTCCTCCCGCGAGATCAGCCCGTAGATCAGCCCTGGACCCACCACCGCACATACGCGCGCGGGTGAGGCACCGCACGACCGCACGTACGACAGGCACACGCACACGACACAAACGCACGACACGACACGCACACATGCACACACGAACATGTACACGACCCACAACACAACCCACAACACGCACAACACAACACGCACACGACACGAGCGCGCAGCACGACACGCGACGTACCCTTGATCCACATGGGGAGGATGTGCTTCTGCGGGTTGCGGATCTTGTAGAGGAGGCTGCCGAACCAGTCCCAGAAGGAGTCGTACTCCTTGGACGAGATGGTGGCCTTCCCGCCAAACTTGTAGTGGCGGATGTACTCGAGGTCCCGGTGCGACAAGATGCGCAGCGGCTTGGCCGCGTCCTGCTTCGTCTCCTTCAGGTAGTGCAGCTGCAACGCGTTGGCAAACGCTGTGTGTCGTGTCGTGTCGTGTCGTGTCGTGCGGTCGTGTTGTGACGGACACGCGCGCGTGAGTCGAGAAGACACACGCGACAGCACACGAGCGCGCGTACCGGGCCAGGGGATGGAGGCGCGGTCAAAGGCGCGGCTCTTCTTGAGGAGCTTGCCCTCGGTGGCCGAGCGCTGGCCGTGGTTGGTCATCACGATGAAGGGCTTCGACGGCTCCGAGTACACAGTCATCACCCGCCCGTTGATCGTCAACTTCATCAATAAAAGAATGTGAGTTATGCCGGTCCAGGCAAGAAATGGCACAAAAAACATGCAAGAATGCAAAGCACGCGCATGGTCGTACGTCCTGGGCGAAGCGGATGTTGACGGTTTTGACGCGCGATCCGTGCGGGAAGACCAGGTTGCGGAAGAGGGCGACGCCCTCCTCGCGCATGGGCTGGACGCCGTTTTGGATGGGCGGCTCGACGTTGTTCTTCTTCTTGGTGGCCACGGGCGCCGTGTCCTCGCTCAGCATCTCCGCCCGTACGGACCCCATCTTCTGGATCTCCACCTTGGAGCCCGTCAACAGCGTCACCTGCCGCCCCACAAGCTTTCGTTTAAGTTTGAAATAAAAATGAAACAAAACAAAACAAAAATGAAATGAATAAAAATGCAAAGAATGTGAAAAATGTAGCGAAGATGGTGAAGAAGACGAAGAGGAGACAACAGACCTCGACGGGCTCGTCGATGGACTTGCCCTGCTTGATGGTGCACGGGAAGGGCTGCTGCGTGATGATGAGGGCGGCGGTGGCCACGTAGGGCTGGCCGGTGAGGGCGTGGGCGAGCTCCTCCTGGTAGATGCGTAGCCGCTGGGCGTGGAGGGCGAGCTTGTCGAGCAGGTGGGACAGGCGGTGGGCGTCGATGGCGGCGAGGATCTGCGTGTCGTTGAGGTTGTTGAGGGTCTCCTGCGAGCGGGTCAGGTGACCCGCCACCTCCTCGTGGGTCTGCTGGACCTTGGCCAGCAGCTCGCGTGCCTCGGGGCTGCCTTGGCCCAGGGCCTGGCCCTGGTGGAGCTCGTCGTGCTGCGCCATGAGGCTGCTCTGCAGGTACTTGAGCGACTTGAGCTGGCCGTCGACCGTCTGTTCGAGCAAGGCGATGCGCGCCAGGAGCGCTTTGGGCGAGTCGCCTGAGCGCGACCCGGTGAGGCTGGCGGACGATAGCCGAATGTCGAGGCTCGACGTTGCGTCGGGACGGGAGGACGGTGTAGAAGACGATGAAGAAGATGAAGATGAAGATGACGACGAAGTAGAGGACAAATAATCTGGCGGAGGAGGCAAGGGAGAGAAGATGTCGTGGTGAGGCAACAGGCCGTAAATGTCCTGTTGCGAGGAGCGGGCCAGTGCGTCGGCGCTGGCCTGCTGTGATTCACGTTCGAGGTCATCACCGTCTCTGCTTGGCCAAGCACAGATGAGTTGATGATGTTCAAGATGAGAAAGGATTCAATAAAGGGGCGGAGTACGTGTTGATGAACTTCTGCCAGTACGCGGCATCAAGCGAATCGTTGAGAGGGTCCATAGCGGTGCTCTGGCCGAGCCCGCTCACGGTGCCGCTGAGGAGGGTCTCCGCATCCAGAGATCGGCCAAAGAGCGAAGACATGCCCAACGAGGCCGACAGCCCAGAAGAAGATGAAGACAAACCGAAGGGAGAAGGCATAGGAGCAAAGGCATTGGCTTCACTTGCTGGCTCTGCCGAGGAGAGACCGGTCGGATGAAGGGGGTGGCCCGACAGTTGATTCACCCCCAGAGCACTGAGGGGCAAATCGTCGGTGGACATGGACACCGTGCGCTTCCGCTTCGAACGTGTTTGTTGATTCATAGGCGGCGGGTGTGGCATCTGTTCTGCATATCGTTTTCCGCTGGGGGAGAACGATTCGCCTTCTCCGACTTCCATTCGCGATGTGAATTTATGGCCTTTAACGGAACTATTGTCCCTTTGAGGATGTGGAGAGAGGAAAGCGATCCAAGGCCTTTCTCGGTGTTGTTGAACGAGGCAATCTCTCCTGCTTGTAGCGGTTGCAGGAGGAGATATTTATTAGGCCCCAAAAGCCGACTGGTGCACCGAACGACGAAATGAGTGAAAAAGTGAGTCCTTGACCGATTGGCTCTACCGGCCGACAGTAGAATTAAGCGCCTCTCGCTATCCGACGCGTCTCCTGCGAGAGTCCTGGCCGGTAAGGCTAGTGCACAAGCTGATGGCTTGCACGCTCCAGAGCGGTCATGTTCTAGCCTCGGCAAGCTTCCCACCAGGCCAAAGTCGACGAGAGGCAATTTCAAGGGCAGCTTCGCGTGGCGGGAAATTTGGGGCAGCGAGCGCGTTTGCTGTAGTTTGTTGGCAAGAGGGCAGGCAAGCAAAAAAACAGCGAGCTTTTGATCTGCGCGTAGACGAAGAAGAGAGAGATGGCCACGTACAAGGTTGTGTTGATCCGCCACGGCGAGAGCACCTGGAACAAGGAGAACCGCTTCACCGGCTGGACTGACGTCGATCTTTCCGACAAGGGCGTTGAGGAGGCTCTCACTGCTGCCAAGGTACCACCACATGCTCAGATCGCGTGCCAAATGTCAGATCAAATTTCTTAAAACGTGAACAGGCGCTCAAGGATGGAGGCTACACCTTCGATGTGGCCTACACCAGTGTGCTCAAGAGGGCCATTAGGACCCTTTGGATCGTTCTCCACGAGCTCGATCTGCACGTACGTTTCCCACCACGGAACAACGCCCCATTTCTGCAGATGGCAGAACTGACAAGTCGCTGCTGTCTTCCAATGCAGTGGATCCCCGAGTACAAGAACTGGCGCCTGAACGAGAGGCACTACGGTGGTCTTCAGGGCCTGGACAAGGCCGAGACTGCTGCCAAGCACGGCGAGGACCAGGTCAAGATCTGGAGGCGCGCTTACGCCACTCCTCCCCCCGCCCTCGAGGAGACCGACGACCGCTTCCCCGGTACGGTGGCCTTGCTTTATTTATTTATTTATTTATGAATTTGTTTGTTTGTTTGTAAAAAAAAAGGAGAGCAATTGAATTCTCTGCTTGTTCTTGTCGTTGCACTCGCTAATGCTTTTCCTCTCCTGCTGCTGGACAGGCAAGGACAGGAGGTACGCCGACCTGGATCCTGCCCTGCTGCCCAAGACCGAGTCGCTGGCCGACACCGTCGAGCGCTTCTTGCCCTATTGGCACGATACCATCGCCCCGGCCATCAAGTCCGGCAAGCGCGTCATCATCGCTGCTCACGGCAACAGCCTGAGGGCCCTCGTCAAGTACCTGGATAACGTCCCCGAGTCAGAGATCACGGAGCTCAACATCCCCACCGCCATCCCGCTCGTCTACGAGCTTGATGCCGACCTCAAGCCCATCAAGCACTACTACCTCGCCGACGAGGTGCCCCTTTTCCTCCCCCAAGTCTCTCTCCTTTGCGGTTCTTGCGCTGAGAATTTGTCTCTTGCTCTACTCTGCTGTATCAGGAAACCGTGCGCGCCGCCATCGCCGGTGTTGCCGCCCAGGGCAAGGCCAAGTAAAGCGTATCAGGATTGTGATTGTGCGGCACCTCTCGTACGTCGTCAGCTGACTACGCCACAAGCTCGCCGCGTTAAAGTCTCGTTAAGATCCAAAATAACAACGAAGGCTTGATGCCTTGCAACGAACTTGGGACGTTTTCATTCTTTCTATACGCTGTGCGTGTCAACTGCTCGAGAGCTGCGGTTGTGGCTGGTTGTCGTCCTCGTCGTCGTGCTCGATCGGGGGTAGAAGAGGGAAGGAGAGGAGAGGAAATGAGGCGGGGAGGTCAAAGGGCGACGCTGGCGGCGTCGTCCGCACGGCAAACGCGGGCTCTGGCGCCAGCTGCAGCCCAGCTAGCGCCTTGCCCGCGATCAGGTCGCTCCAGCTGTAGTTCGGGGCCTCTTCCTGTTTTTTTTTTTTTTTTAAATAAATAGAATGATTTTGTTCAAATACAAAATGCCATTAATAAAGGATACAATAAATACCTTGCGGGCAGGGAGCGGCGCGGCGGGCAAGACTGAGGGCAGGGGCATGAAGGACGGCAGCGTGAACGGCTGGGCGGGATCCGTGGGCGCGAGGCTGCAGCCGAACGCGTTGGACGGCGGCGCCTGGTTTGCGGTCCCGGACTCTGGGGGGGACGACTTCGCCGGAGGAGCCTCCGGGCTCTTCTTGCCGCTCTTCCTGTACATCCGCGCATTGAACTTGCCCTCCTTGTCGGCCTCCTCGTTCACGTCCCTCGAGTGCGGCAACTCTTGCTTCGCGCGCGTCTTACCCAGCAAGGACGCCAGGCCCTCCATCGTGTTCTTCCGCAGCGGTCCGCGCTTCTTGAGCGCCTCGGGCGTCACTCCTGCACGCACGCACACACGCCCGTCGATCAGGTTTTGCGCACAAAACGACACACACACGCGCGCACGCATGTGCTGCACCGTCGTGGTCGGCCAACTGCAGGTTGGCGCCGTGCGCCTCGAGCAAATGCGCGATCTCCTCGTTGCCCTCCAGCAGGGCCTCGTGCAGGGGCGTCCGCCCGACGGCGTTCTGCACGTTCACGTCTGCGTGTGCATTCCATCCATTCCATCCCAATCCCCAAACAAGTCAGTCAAGTCAGTCCAATGAGGAAGCCAACGTCACCACCACCACCATCAGCAGCATCTTGAGACTCTTGGCGGGGAACTGTACCAGGGTGCGAATGCTCCAGCATGAGGCACAGGGCGTTGATGTGGCGCGCGTTGCGTGCGGCCACATGAAGCGGCGTATCCATCTTGTCCGCATCGACGCTCAGGAAGTCCGGCCGCGCCTTGTGCTCTGCGCCATCAATTATTAAAGAAAAAAGAATCAACGTTTAAAAATGCAAAATGAATTGATAAAATACTTGAAATGACAAGAAAAAAGGGAACGAACCGAGAAGGAGGCGGAGGAGCTTCTCCACGAAGGCGGGCGGCTGCAAGAAGCTCGGCTGGAGGAGGATGCACGACAGGAGCGCGGTCCGGCGGCTCTGGCAGTTCGTGGGCAGCTGCCGTGTTGTTGATCTCGTCAGCGGCATGCGCGCGTGTGCGGCGCGCGCGTGCGTGTGTACCGCGACGCAGTTGGGGTCGGCGCCCAGCTCAAGCAAGCGGCGGAGCACGCCCCACAGCCGCGCGTTGCGTTCGGCCGCCTCGGGCCGGGCCTCGTCCACGTGCTCGTACAGGCTCCTGATTGCCACCCACAACGGCGGTACCCGCAGTTGCCACTGATCACACGCACACACGCGCGCGCATGTGCGTGTGCGGCCCGGTCAGTGCGTGTGCGCGTGTTTGTGTGCGCCTGTGCGCGCGGGTGTGCGGCCCGCGAGTGTGTGCACGCGTGTGCGGCCCGGTAGGTGTGTGTGCGTGTGTGTGCGTGTTTGTGCGAGTGTCATCACTATGCGCGTGTGCGCGAGGGACGGGAGCGCAAACCATGGCGTCTGCCGAGTTGACGTAGAGGTCGTCGCCATCGCCATCGCCGCCGCCGGCCGGCGGGCGCCACGCAAGGAGGACTTCAGCGGCGTCGACGTGGCCCAGGTCGAGGGCCTCGAGCAGGGCCGTCGGCTGCCGGAAGCCAAAGAGGTCGCTGCTGCAGACGTGGGTGTCTGGCCGGCCGGGAAAAGCGGCCAGGCCGGGCGCGGAGGAGGCAACCAGCCGCGCGACGATGCCCTTCGGGGCGTTGATCTGCACGGCGAGGTGGAGCGGCGTGCAAAAGGGCGGGTAGTAGGGCGACGCGCCGCGCGCCAGCAGTTCCTCCACGGCGGCCTCGTCTCGGGCGCGGACGGCAGCCACCAATGGCACTTGCTGTTCCACGAAATTTCAGTAAAACAGGAGAATGAAAAGAAGAAATAGAAAGCAAATATTCATGTAGCAGAAGATGAAGAGAGGCTGAAGATGGGCCAAGTAGTAGGAAGGTTGGTATGCGTACGTTGACGCCGAATTGAGCCGAGGCCCCGATGACGGGTTGCAAATTGAGGGAGGTGTCGGGACCAACGGGGTGGTCGAGCACGAGCCGAAGGAGCTCGCGAGGCGCTCGGCGCTCAATGGCCGCAACGAGAACCTCACAGCGCGGGTCGTTGTTACGAGAGAAATGGCCGAAGAAGAACGGCTGCTGTTGTTGTTCCGTCGCAGCTTCCTCTACGCGGATCTTCAACAACGAGGGGAAGGGCTTGCGCAAACCAAAGCGAAAGCAGACGTTCAACTCTGGTGGTGGCGAGGAAACAACCTTCTATGAGATGATGAAGAGGAAGGAGGAGCTGATGGTGACAACAAAGGCGCGCGTACGCTGACGTGAGTCGGTGCCAGCGGCGGAGAACTGGGCAAGGGCCTGGCGCACGAGGTCTCGCCACGTCTCCGGGCCCTCCTGTTACGTGTGTAGAGTGACATGGTGATCATCATCATCATCAAAAACGAAGCAGAAGAGAAGATAGAAGCCAAATGAAGGGCCACGCGTACCTGGGCAGCATCAACATCGGAAGCAAGCATATGGTTGCGGCGAGAGGTGAAGCCGCTGTTGCGCCAGTGCAGGAAGGAGGCCAGCAGCTGGTTATGGGTTGGCTCTGTTTTATTTTAATGTTAATGAATTAAAATAAAGATTCTACGCACACAGGAAGATGAGGAAAGTGGAAGTACGTGGTGTCTGGCGCTGCCGAAGCTGCTGATGGTGCAAGAGGACGACATCCCACCGGTCGATGGCATACTGACGCCACAGAGCGTCATCTGGTGGAAGTAAAAAGAACACATAAAGGAATAAAAAGAAAGTAACAAACCATGAGCAGTGAAAAGAGCCCCCCTTACCCAAGACGAGAAAGTGCCACAGGCGGCAGGTCAGGGCGGCTGCAAAGAGGCTGCCCTTGTGGTCCAGGAGGTGCGTGATGATCGCCTGCTGGATTTCTACCGGCATACCGGGGAGCCCCGAGCCAAAGGCGAGGTCGCCATCGTCGCTCCACCCTTCATCGTCTCCAATGGGCTCCATCTTTTGGTTTTATTTTGTGAGCGGCAAGGCAGCCAAGCACTAAAATAGTTCCAAGAAAAACATTTTGTTCTGCTTTTGGCCTTGTCACAAAGTGGGGGATCAGTGGTAACAAAGAGGTCTCAAGTTCTGGGCCAGGTCCTGGACTTGTTTGTTTCTGTGGCCACTTTGTTACCTTTGCTCTGCCCATAAAAAAAAACCAATGCAGGGTAAGCCTTCTTCCTTACCCCGGTGAACGCACACAAGAACAGCGTCTTTCGTGCTAACCCCAAGGTGGCACGACGAAGTCGATCCTGTCCTGACTGAGAGAGATGGCAGTCGTCCAGCCGAGGTGCTTCTCGGTGTGCCCAACGGCACAACGCCCAAAAGGCGCCAAAAAGGAAGGAAAAAGAAAAAACAGTTGTTGGAAAAGCAGAGCAGAGAGCGAAGAAGGGGCTGCGCGCCGCGATATGAGCAGGAAACTGCGCACGGGAGCACGCCCCTACCAGTTGGAGATCCTCGAGCTTGCTCTGCGCGGCAATGTGATCGCTTTTATCCCGACCGGGGGCGGGAAGACCTTCATCTCGGTCATGCTCATCAACGAGCTGGTGTGTCACCACGCTGACGAAGAGGCCGACAGCGCTGGTGGTGGTGACACGTCGTTCATGCACGCGGCATCGTGGCCTTCTGCGCCCGGGACGGCTGCGAACGTCCAAGCTGCACCAGCCGGGGCTGCCATTGTGCGCAAGAAGCGCAGATTGATCTTCTTCTTGGTCAACACGGTGCCTCTTGTGGTGCAGCAAGCTCGCGTCATTCGTGAATACTTGCCTCTCTCTGTGGGCGAGTACTACGGCCAGATGCCTGGAATTGATACTTGGGGTACGAACCTGCGCAGCCGCTACAAAAATTGAAATGAAATCTAAATCTGATTCGCATTGGCGTGTAGAGCGGGAAACGTGGACGCGCGAGTTCGAGAAGCACAACGTGCTCGTAATGACAGCAGCAATCTTGCTCCATATCCTCGCGCACGGGTTCGTGACCATGCACGACATCGCTCTCATCATCTTTGACGAGTGCCACCACACGCGAAAGGACCACCCCTACAACCAAATCATGCGCGACTTTTACTTTGCGCCCGACCCCTGGTCTTTCTTCTCCTCTTCCTCCTCATCCGCCATAGTCTTGCGACGTCGCCCTCGGCTGGGCGGCCGACGACCGGGCCGCCCCAAGATCTTTGGCATGACGGCTTCGCCCGTCCACATCAGCCTCGGTCCGTGGACCGACGGCGCCCACGGCCTGTGCGCGCGCGAGCTGCAGCAGCTCGAGCGCCGGCTGGACTGCCGCGTGTGCCCGCCCGCGGACCAGCGCGCGATGTGGGCCCACATCCAGCGGCCCACCGAGACCCTCTTGGCCTTCGACGCCCCGCCGCCGCTGCCCGAGAACGTCGGCTGGCGCGCGGGCATCACCAAGCTCGAGGCCTCCGTGTGCGCCCAGCGCCTGTGGAAGCAGCAGCACCAGCGGCGGCCGGGCAACGTCGGGCAAGGCGGCCACAAGCCGTGCGGGTTCGTGCTGCTGGACTGCTTGCGGCTCCTGCAGTCCGCACTCGAGCAGCTCGGCCCGGTGTGCGCCCTCTACCTGGCCCGGGACCTCGTCCGCAAGCACGAGGCGCGGCTCACGTCGCTTCTGCAGACGTCGACATCGACATCGGCGCCGACAATGACGCCGGCGACGACGATGGACGAGGCTGCGAAGCAGACTGACAAGCTTCTCACGTTCCTCCGGTGCGAGTGCGTGGGCCACATGGAGTATGTGCTCCAGGAACGCCTCGTGCGTGACCCGCTCACGCCGCAGGTGGAGGTCCTCCTCCGCAAGCTACGGTCTTATCAAGAACGCGCCGCCGACTTTCGGTGCATCGTTTTTGTCGACCGAAGGTATGTCCGGCATGCACTCTTTGGCCAAAGCATGCTGACGCGTGTCGTCGTCTTTGGCTTCTTTTCCTTCTTCACAGGCCGACGGCCAAGGCGCTGGCGGCGCTGCTGCAGGACCTCGCGACGACACAGTCGAGCTTCAAGTTCATCAAATGCGCCTTCCTCGTGGGCCACGGCAGCAACAACTTTGGTTTGGCGCCTCTCTTCAATTTTATTTTATTAAAATAATAGTCTTATTTCTTTCATGGGCTTGCGCTGACGACGCACACGCACGCACACAATCGCACACGCGCGCAGTTCGGGGCGCTGTTGACAACATGGACCACCGAGAGCAGACGCGCGTGCTCGAGCGTTTCCGGAAGGGCGAGGTCAACCTGCTGATCGCCACCAGCGTGGCCGAAGAGGGCCTCGACATCCAGCCCTGCAACCTGGTCTCACACTTCATTCCTCACATTCTTTATCATTATTCTATTATTCAAGGGCCTTCATTCCTCACATTCCTCGCCAAACCAGGTCATCCGGTTCTCGCCCATCACGAGCTCGACGCAGTACATCCAGTCGCGGGGCCGCGCGAGGCACCCGCAGGCCGAGTACGTCCTGATGGTCCCCCGCAACGACCCGGCCCAGGCCTCGGCCCTGGCCCGGGCCCACGCCACCGAGTCCCACGCCAACCGGGCCGCCCAGGCCCGTGACGAGGACGATGATCATGAGGGGCACGTAGGGGAAGGCAAGGAGGACGAGGATGCCGAGGAGGAGGTGTTAAAGGTGCTCCAGACGGGGGCCAAGATCACGCCCCGCATGAGCGTCGAGCTGCTCCACTTCTACTGTGCGCGGCTGCCGCGGGACCAGTTCACCGACCCCGCGCCGCCCCGCTTCGACGTCATGGCCGCTGTCGACGCCGGCCGCGACAATGGCGACATAATGGACGAGGAGGAAGATGATGATGAAGAGGACGAGGAAGACGACGAAGAGCAGGACGACGAGGATGATGAGGCTGACGAGGATGACGAGGAAGCTACGATGGAGCTGGACACGAACCAACATCAGCCTCAACTTCAACAGCGCTTCGTGTGTGTCGTGCAACTGCCGGGCGACGCGCCGGTGCAGGAGGTGCGCGGCCGGCCGTGCGGCTCCAAGCGCGAGGCCAAGCGGCAGGCCGCCCTCCGCGCCTGCCGCCAACTCCGCCGCCTGGGCGCCCTCGACGACTTCCTCCTCCCCGCCTACTCCTCCGCCTCTACTTCCGCCTCCGCGGCCATGGACGTCGACACATCGAGGAAGGCGTCGACATCGACGACCTCGACTTTGCCGGAGATCGCGACGGAGATCAAGACGACGATGACGACGGCCCCGGAGACGACGACAGAGACGACGACGACGACGCACAACGCGGTGCGGAGAATGCCGGTGGCGGTGCCGCGGGCCATGCAGGCCGCGTGGCCGCCCGACACGCGCCGCGGTGCCAGCCGGCGGCTGCACCTCTACGCCTTTGATGTCGCTGTCGACAACAACGAAAGCGACAGGAATGCAAGGAATGACGCGCGTGTGCGGTACGGGTTCGTGACGATGGCCGACGAGGTGTGTCGCGCGTGTCCGCCCTTTACCGTCTTCCCGCGCGATCCAATCGGCGCCGTCCTGAGCAAGCGCGCTGCTGACGTCAGCACCAACGATGAGGGCCCGACATCATCGACATCTACAGCCTCATCACCAACGACGGCGACGGCGCGGGTGGTCTACGCGGGCGAGCTCGAGGCGAGTCCCGAGTTGTTGGCGCTCATTTGGCGCTTCCACGTCGTGTGCTGCTCGGCCGTCCTCCACGGGCCCGGCCGGCCCTCGCTCGCCGCCGCGGCCGCGGCGCCCCTGCCCTTTTCTGTCGACGCAGCTTCCTCCACCGAAGACGCGGCTGACGTCAGCAGCAGCGACTCGCGGCTTCGGCGGAAGGTGTATTTCGTGGTGCCGCTTCGGGACGTCGACGACGCGATTCCCGCCAATCGCATGGACTGGGATGCGATCAAGAGAGTCGTCAAGCTGGCCGAGCGCGTCGTCCACGTCCGCCCCATCCGCCCTCTCCTCGACGAGGGCGATGATGAGGATGAGGACGAGGAGGAAGAGCAAGAAGAGGACGAGGACGACGATCAAGAGCTGAGCGTCAACTTGAAGGACGGGATGAGGACGGCCGACGGCGCCACGGCTTATTCGGTGGTCACGCCGGGCGGCTGCGGGCGGGCGGCGCTGGTCGAGCCGCTGGCCCTGTGCGCCACACACGCGCCGGAGCGCGCGCCGCACCTGTTCCTCCGCGTCCGGCGCGACATCTCGACGTCGTCGCCCTTCTTTGGCACGCGCGTGCGCGATCTCGCCACCGCCGCCAACGTGCCAACGTCTGCCCTCCCGGCCACGGAGCCGCCGGCGGCGGCGGTCACGAGGTCGTTCGTGACGTACTACCGGGAGCGCTACGGGATCGAGGTGGCGGCCGACGAGGCGCTGCTCGAAGTCGCCTTCCTGCCCTCGGCCAAGAACCTCCTCCGCCCGCCATCATCATCATCTTCATCATCCTCGTCTTCTTCGTCGTCGTCATCATCCAATGCCACGTCAGCAACGCCGAAGGAGCTGACGTCAGCAGCCACGTCAAGCAAGGGGAGGCGGCTGGCGACGCAGTTTTTGGTGCCGAGCCTGTGCCGGGCGCACCCGATCGCGGGGCCGTGGCTCGCCGACGCGCTCAAGTTGCCGTCCCTCCTCTGGCGCGCCGAAGCGCTCTTCCTCGTCCACGAGTTTGTGCAGCGCGCGGGCCTTCCCATCCGTACACTGCCTGCCCTGTCCTTCTTCTCGTCTCGCGTGTCGTGCGCTCACGTGTGTGTCATGCGCTCGTGTCGTCTCGTCTCGCGTGTGTCGTGCGTTCGTGTCGTGCAGGAAGTGAAGACGACCTAAAGTGGGTCGTGCAGGCCTTGACGGCGCCTTGCTGTGATCAACGTACGCACGCCTCACTCGCAGATGCACGACATACGACACGACACGACACGACACGACACGACACGACACGACACGACACGACACGACACGACACGACACGACACGACA
>NAVB01000350.1:0-38521 GCA_002179805.1 Acanthamoeba lenticulata | reverse complement strand
ATGGCGACGTACATGGCGGGCGTGTTGAAGGTCTCGAACATGATCTGGGTCATCTTCTCGCGGTTGGCCTTGGGGTTGAGCGGGGCCTCGGTGAGGAGGACGGGGTGCTCCTCGGGGGCAACGCGGAGCTCGTTGTAGAAGGTGTGGTGCCAGATCTTCTCCATGTCGTCCCAGTTGGTCACGATGCCGTGCTCGATGGGGTACTTGAGCGTGAGGATACCACGCTTGGACTGAGCCTCGTCACCGACGTAGGAGTCCTTCTGGCCCATGCCCACCATCACGCCAGTGTGGCGCGGACGGCCGACAATGGACGGGAAGACAGCGCGGGGGGCGTCGTCGCCGGCGAAACCAGCCTTGCACATGCCGGAACCGTTGTCAATAACAAGAGCCTGAACTTCGTCGCCCATGGTGATGTTGTTGTGGTGGTGGTTGTGGTGTTGTACACTAAGGTAATGAGACAGTGAGCGGCTCAGTGCTATTTAAACCTGGCACATGGCCTACACCACACGCGACCTCCTCCATCCGTGCAGTACCGCCTATCCACGTCGCCTTGCCGCTACTGCAAAGCCGAGTCGTGTGCGCATTGGCTGAAGCGCCAAGGTGGTTCTACTGCGAGCCTTTTAAGCCAACCGCATCGCTCTCTTAGCAGCTTGGCGCTACCGCGCGCGAAGAGGAGAGTAAACTTTCCTTTTCGGGTGTTACTAAGGAACATTTTCCATTCCTTTCCAAAAACTGCAGGATGACGTAACCAGGCGGATGTGTTTTGGACCAACTGAGGTCGACTGAGCAGGCAAAGAGGATGCGAGGGGCACTTGTAGAGTCGGTCAACTGTCTTCATCTATAAATCAGTCTACCCGAAGGCTCTACTGACCAAGAACTTTAGTGATGCTAAAGTCGAGCGCGGCTGTGCAGACCTTCGAACTGGTAGATGGTCACGTTGAGGAGGTCGGGAAGGAAGTCTATTGACTTCTTGCCGGCAGAAGAGGCCTGTCTGCCAGCTCAAGGGTGCTGTTTGTCAAACCCGTCAGTAACGGCAGCTGGTCAGGCCTCTTCCCGTGACAGGGTGACCACAAGGGTACGTACGACTCCAGAGTCCAGCCAGTCATTGCAGTGCTCCACCACTCGAGGCATGACCACAAACGGCTTTTCCTGGGTGACTCTCTTTCTTTGGGCCCTGACAGGGACCCACGCCAGGTCGGATCGGTTGGACGAGTTCTTCCCCGAGTGGCTCACGGTGCTGGGCGTGTCGGATCAGATCCTCGTGGACCGAACAACCCGCCCGCGAGCCCAGCAGCTAAAATCCGCGCAATGACGAGTGCACCACAAGCTAGGGAGCACGCGGGTGTCCTTGAGCCACCATCGCCTCTGCCGATACATGTACCTCGGCAACCGCGGTCTTTGTATTTCGAAATACAAGAAGAAAGGGCGAATCGCCTTCCTCACCACCGCCTTCCAGCTCCTCCTCTGGGCGCCGTCGTCTAGTCCAGGTCGCTAAGAGCAAGTTGGCCTGCTTCCTCTCCTAGCAAGCAGCTCCTCCTAGAAACCCCAAGGCGAAGAAGACGGCCACCCCCAAAAGGCGGCTATGGCCACTTCTCTCAGCTCCTCCACTTCAGCCACCAAAGGTACAGGGCCCTACAACCACAAAGAAGACCCTCTTTCCCCCCCTCTTCCTTCTCAACGACGCCGGCGGCTAATGCTTGGTTCTCGCAGGCCAGCTTCCGCCTTCTCGAGCGCGTAAGCTTTTGTCTCGCTTGTCCCTCCGCCGCGCCGTCTCCTCTGCCGCCTTGTCCGCGGCTCTTCTTGAGGAAGAACGACTTGCAGCCGCTGAGTCTGCATCCACAAAGAAGGAAGAAACCGCCAGCACAAACCCAACCACCGCCCTCTCGCCCTTCTTCGTCTCCTCTGCCCCGGCAGTGGTCACACGGCACAACCAGCAAACAGAGGACCTTCTGGTCGACGAGGATCACCCGGACACAGAGCCCCTCTTCAGTGTCGGCTCCTCTTCGCCAACCTCTTCAACCTCGTCCTCCTCCTTCACCTCCCTTGCGGGTCCCCTGCCACTACCTTCGCCGCGCAGGCCCTCCTCCTGCTCCGCCGAGTCGCTGCTATCGCTCGCTCCCTCGTTACCAGTCCCGAATCTCCAGCGCCAAGCATCAGCGCCCCTTGAATCAATGGCACGTCGCCGGGCGAGCACCATGACGTCGCTGAGAGACTTGGCGACGCCCGCCTCGCCACCACCGCCCTGCAAGGGCGTTGGGAAAGAGGTTCTGGCCGAGCTGCTGTGCTTCCTCGACGCACCCAGCCCCTCATCCTCGGGCTCCTTTACGCCCACGAGCGATTCGCAATCGAGAGACATCAAATCCCCGCTCTTCATCGAAGAGACAACCGCCACAAGCGGCACCTTCGCCGCATCACCCTTGCGCCAAGAAAAGAAGAAGAGCAAGAAGAGCAAGGACAAGAAGGAGAAGAAGGACAAGAAAGAGAAAAAGGCCAAGAAGAAGAACAGGGATCCGGAGAATGAGGAGAATGACAAGACTGGATACGAAAAGGACGAAAACGACAACGAGCGCGGCCCTTCACCATCCAAGAAAGACAGGGCCAAGGCGACCGGTGAGGCGGCCGATGCGCCAAAGATACCTGACAGGCTGCTGATGGCCGCCCTACTGGCACGAGAGCGCGCCGAGTGGGAGAAGGAGCTGCGAAGCCCTCAGGGCCCGCCCGTGGCCGTGTCGAATGGCGTGGCGTCAGCCGACCTGGCCACAGTGCCCAAGAAGATCAAAGAGCGGAGACTTTCCCTCACGTTACGACGGCGCAGCTTCGGCCAGGGCTCCTCTGCTGCAACCACTTCGGCGCCCACGCTCCCAGCAGTGCCAGCTGGTATGCTTTCGTCCCTTGGCCACACGTGCCCCTTTGGCCCTCTTTCTCACCACCTTTTTTTCTCCTGCGCTCGCAGCCCTCCCTCAGGACGCCTTCTTCGTGGAGGAGCTCGCCAAGCCGACGCAAGTGCTGGCCGCCGAGCAGCGCGTGTATCACACCCTCAAGGTAAGTGTTCCTCCCCTCCGAGGAAAGCTCAAGCGTCGTGCTGCAGTCGCTCAGGCAGGTTCGGTTTGTATGTCACCCGCAGATGTCCAAGCGAGAGGCGCGGATGACTTGGAGCCCAGAGATGGCGGCGGAAATGATCGCCCACAACAAGGGCTCTCCGGTCAAGTTTGCGTGATGATGGCTCGCATGGCGCCAGCTTCATTCACCTCGAGCTTGTCCCATACTCCTGTAAAGGTGGCGGCGTTCTTCGTGAACGTTCTGTCCAAAACAAAAAAGTATTTTCAGTTCTCGTGCACGCGTGCTCATTGGCCGTGGTTAGCGGAGAAGAAAGAGCTGCACATGCACATAGATATTAGCGTGCCAACTGCCTCATGGAACCCAACTCAAGTGGTGCGTCTTCCCCCCCCTCCCCCTCTTCCCTCTCTTCCTCTTGGTTGTGCTTTGGGTTACTCACCGAGGCACTGCAGGGCGTCAACGTGCTGTTCGGGAACGTCTCTGCCTCATGCGTCCTCTGGTCGGTTCGCAGCCGCCCTCAGCCGGAGAAGAAGAGCAAAAGGCGGGGGAGGAACAACTCGGGGATGGTCAGAAGCCCCATGGCGCTGCCCGACGAAGGTCGAGCAGCGTCACTCTGCCGCAGTTGCCTGCCTTGACCAGCCCCGAAGCTTCGTCTCCCGACGCGCCCTGCACTTCAAATGAGACCACAGAGGCCTCCCCCTCAGCCCCTTCAACTCAGTCGGGCGGCTCGTGGTCGACGATCGAGGAACTGTTAAGCTCAACCACGCCTTCTCCGTCCTCGGCTCCTGCGCGCTTGACACCCACGTTGACGCGGGTTACGTCGCTCCCGGACGTAACGCGTCGGCGCTCGGCAGCCACCACATCCCGTGTGGGCGCGCCCATCCGCAAGGCCGGCGCTCAGGAGGCGCTCGCCGGGCTCATGGACTTCCTCGCCGCACCGCCAGCCAAAAGGACGGACCAGTGAGCCTTTGCTCGCCGAGCTTTGTACATTGTGTTGTGGCCGTCACTACCCCGTTTGGCGTGTGCCAGAAGGCCTCTTTGGTACTGGTCGAAATCTTAAAATTCTGTGTGACGATCGCCTTATCAGGGATGGCCCGGGTCCACGCAAAAGGACTGCATTCCGGGTGTGGCTGTGGGAATTACGCCAAAGAGGTGTATGACCCGGAGGGACGAAGACTGTTCCGTCTCCTCACTTCCGCCTCAAGAAGTTGTGTTGCGGCTTCTTCTTCTGCTCGGTCAACTGAAGGACGACATGGACTCCAACGCTCGAAGTGGTGCGTACAGCTGCCTTGCCACAGCACGCTCGCAGTTTGTTCTCACTGGCGGGGGGGGGGGACTCAGACGCCACGTCTGCGGGGCGCAAACGCGCCGTTCGAGAACGTTTCTCCCTCATGCGTTCACTGGTCGGTGCGCAGTCCTCCTCTCCCGAGCTTACGCGAAAGGGGGAGCAACTCGACACCAGCAAACAACCCCTGAAGACAACTTGCCCTTCGCCCAAGCCAAGTGCATCACCGCAAGCAGACCAGAACACACCAGCTTCCTCCTCGGCCGACTCTCCCTGCGTCTTGAAAGCGCCCTCTCCCGACATACCGGGCGCCGTCCCAGTGGCCTCCTCCCCAGCAGCTCAGCAGTTGGCCGAGTCCTGGTCGCAAATCGAAGAACTGTTGAGCCCGACCGCGCCGGCGCCGTCATCGCCAGCTTTGAGGCGGTTGACCTCGACCAAGGAATACGCAAACCGTCGGCGCTCGGTGGCCATCACCTCTCGCCAGGGCCTGCCCATGCGAAAGGCTGGCGCGCAGGAGGCGCTGGCGGGTCTGATGGACTTTCTCGGCACGCCCTCGTCCGGCAAGACTGAAATCAAAGACTTCAAAAGGGCTCGAGGGCTGAGCACGTCGGCGCCGGAGCTCGTGCGACCGCAAGACGGGCTCGACGAGATGGCCGCTCCTCTCTGTGCGGAATCCACCGCAGCAAAGGGAGCGGCCAGCGCAGAGAGCGAACCGACGGGCTTGGTGGATAGCGCGCGCCAGCAGGAGGAGAGCGAGATGCCAACTACTACAGCCGACACACAAGCAACGCAGCCGGCAGATGAGCCGACTTTGTCTCCTATGGAAACACCAGAGGTGACACCCACCACAACGCCCACAGTCACGCCCAACACAACGCCAGCACCAACGACGGAGGCAGAGCTTCACGTCGCCTCAGAGAAGCCGATGAGTGACAAAGAGCGAAAGCAAGAGCGAAAACGAGAGCGAAAGCAAGAAAAGTTGCGCAAGAAGGAGGAAAAGAAGCTGGAGAAGGAGCGAAAGAAAGCCGCAAAGAAGAAGAAGACGAAGAAGGACAAGGAGGACAAGCAACCCAGCGAGCTCAGCCCCAAATCGCGCAGCCGAGTAAGTTCACCGATCCCCCCCCCCCACTGTCTGACTCTGTTCTTGGCCTAACAGCCTCTTCCTCTCTCCTCCTCACGGCTGCAGCTCAGGAAGGCAGCTCGAATGACGTGG
This sequence comes from Acanthamoeba lenticulata, assembly GCA_002179805.1. Classification (NCBI taxonomy): domain Eukaryota; phylum Discosea; order Longamoebia; family Acanthamoebidae; genus Acanthamoeba; species Acanthamoeba lenticulata. The sequence goes on along the minus strand of NAVB01000350.1, from coordinate 32,966 downwards.
AGTCCGCAGACAGCCGCTGCCGAGATGACGAAGCAGAACCCGGCGGGTTCCCCGCTCAAGCACTGATGACGACATGTACTTTTACAACGCACAACTGCACCAGAGCCAGCTCGATCGATCACGACGGCCTAGAAGACGTTTCTCGAGGGCTGCTTGGGGTTAAGAAGCGATGATGATGAGATCAATGAGGTGTATGGAGTACATGCACGTGCTCTTCCCCCTCTCTCGAGGGAGAAGAAGGAGAAGCCGAGACATGAGGTCAAGGGGCTGCCATGGCCGCGTCGCCGTCGGGCTGGTGATGGGCTGCAGCCTCGCCATCGGGCTGCTGATGTTGATGCTGCTGCTGGCCGAGGTGGTTGGCGGTCGGGGGCACCGTCCCGCGCGGCCGGCCAGGCGGCGGACGCGAGACCGCCGCTCGTGCCGTGCCACCGGCGGGGATGATCGTGCGGGGGCCCATCGGCTGCGCCGCCAGCGGTGGCTTTTGCGAGCCTGTCCGGAGCGCTGATTGCGTCAGCTCGCAGCCCGGTAAGGCAGAGGTGAGGGGGAGGAGGGACGCACCGGGCGGGATCTGCGGGCGCGGCATGGGCGCCCCTCGTCCTCGCACAGACGGCGGCGGGCCGCCTCGCATCGGCGGCGGACCGCCTCGGCCACGCGCAGCGGCCGCGGGGTGGCTGCCACCCACACCAGGGCGGGGCACCAACGGCGCGCCGTGCGTCTGTCCGCCAACGTTGGGCGGATGCGCCGCCGCGGGCCGCGGGTGGGGCTGGGGCGGTGGCGCCCGGCCGCCCACGACCGGCGCTGGTGGGAACGGGCGGCTGCCGCGGCCGCCGGGCGCATGTGGCCCCGAGGCTTGCTGCTGATGAGGCTGATGCTGATGCTGCTGATGCTGCGGGTGTTGGTGCGACGCTGACGCATTCGTCGTTGTCACCGCCACCGTGGGCTGTTGCGCGGTGGGTCCACCGGCGATGAAGGACGATGAGGGCGACGAGTTGGCCGACGCCGAGCGGGAAGGCGGGCGAGAGCTGATGGCAGCGGCGAGCTGCGCCCGGGCGTCCTGCAGGTGGCGCAGCAGCGTCTCCTCCACCTGTTGTTCCCTCCCCGTCGATCCGCCTTTAGTGCTGAATGGAGCAGAAGCGGCAAAGGAGCTTCGCGTACTCGGGCCACGCGCTGGTGAACGTCCCGCTGGGCCTGCTCGAGCTTCCTCTCGGCCTCGGCGCGCAGCTCGCGCTCGCGGACCAGCTCTTCCTCGACGGCGGCCATTCGTCGGCGCTCCTCGTCGAGGGCCTTCTCGGCGCTCTCCCGCGACTTGGCTTCCTCTGATCGCACCCAAAAAGCCCAAAGTGAGGACTCACCGATCGGCAAACAAACGACGCGTGAGAATGCGGGGCCGGACCAGAGAGGAGCGAGTGGAGGCGGGCGATCTCCTGGGCGTTGACTTCGGCGGAAACGGTCGAGGCCTGGGCTTGGACCTTCTCCCGCTCGGCTTCTTGAAGTTGCTCCTCGAGCCGTTGCACCCTCAGGAGGAGTTGGTCGGCGGTCTCCTTCTCGGCCTGGGCCACCTGCTTCAGGGACTCGAGCTCTTCCGCCAGCGCCTGCGCCGAGGCCCGGTCCTGTTCGTGGACGCCGCGCAGCTCCTCCAGCTGTTGAAGAATCTCTTCGCGTTCGTGCTTGACCGCCTCAAACTCGGCGTTGAGGCTGTGGTAGCTTTGCTCCCACTCGTGCGAATGCTGCTCCCACTCGGCCCTCTCCTGCTCCCAGGCCTGGTACACGGCCGGGTCGACCTGGCCCGTGTGTTGTTGCTGCTGCTGTTGCTGTTGCTGTTGTTGGTTGTCGTCTGTCGAGCCTGGAGCCGTGAGCCAAGAACGAAGCGAAAAGCCAAAAGAGCGAAGCCTTGGGGGGGGGAGAGAGAGAGAGAAGGGCGGAGCTAAACCTTCGTGGACGCTCTCGGCGTGGCCATTCTCAGTCGACCCCGAGCCCGGCCGTGTGCGGACCTTTGCCGACGAGTTGATGGCGACGGCCGCCGGATTTGATCGCGCGTCATCCGCTGGGTTCTCGGCGGCAGCAGGCTCGCCCTCAGGTTCTTGGTGCTGCTGGCCGTCGTCAGCGGCCACGGCTTGCTCGTGTTGCTCCTCCCTCTCTTCCTCGCCTCCCTCTACTTCCCCCTCAACGCCAGCTTCAGCCGGGTGGACCTCCCCCTGCTCGGTTGCCCCGTAGTGGTCGTCTCCCGCCAGGTCCTCTTCTTCTTCCTGGAAGCCGATACGTGAGAATGAAAAAGAAAAACAAATATTGAAAATTAAACACAATTAAGCATAACCCTATTTTAAAAATTAAAAATAAAAATACGTGGTCGTATCGGTGGGTGGTACCATGTCGGCGGGCGCGCCATTTTCGCCGTGGAGGCCCTCTTCGAGGTAAGACAGGATGTCCGCGCTGTCGGCCATGGCGTCGGAACCGCGCACGGAGACCGTCGAGGACGAGGCCGGGAGAGACCCGGGCTGGGACCGGGGCAAGGATGCGGTCTCGCCGCCGCTTTGCTGCAGCTGCGCGCGCAAGTCATAACCGATGGCGTCGTGCGCGGGTGCGTCGACCTGCACAACGGCATGTGGCTGCTGTTGCTGTTGTTGCTGTTGCTGCTGCTGATGCTGCTGCTGCTGGTATTGGGCTGCCTCGGCGGCAACGGCGGCGAGCTGGGGCTGGGCGAAGGTGACCGTTGCGCCCGGCCCGTTGAGCAGCTCCACGAAGGCGCCCGGGAAGAGGCCGTATTTGCCGCGACACTCGCCCGTCCACCAGCCTTGACCCCGCAGGCACACAGACACACGCGCTGGTCAGAGGCCTTGCGTGCGGGAGAAGAGTGAAAAACGAGGAGGCCAGCCATACCGGACTCGTCACGCTCGTACACGATGACGATGTCGCCCTCTTTGAGCTGGATCTCGTCGTCTTGCTCAGGATCTGCCAAAAAAAGCAAAGCCAACGTCAGAAAACACCGGAGGAGAAGAAGGTCTCAGCCATGGGTCGTTCGTGAGCGGGGAAAGGCATGCCGTATTCGTAGAGCGCTCGGGCCTGTACGCCCTGCTGGGGCACGAGCCCGTACTCGGCGCTGTTGGTCATCATCTGCTCAGCGCATAGAGGAGACAAGTGGTTGAGTGCGAGGCGCAAACGACGGGAGACTGAAGAAAAAGAAGAAGAAAGAGGCGAAGTACGGGAGTCGGCTGGCCCCTGGGCGGGTTCGCAGCAGAGAGCGTGCCATGGTTGTGGGCTGGTGGGTCGGAAGCGTCGCCTGGGTGCTCGACCAGTCCGTGCTTCTTCTTTGATTTTGAGCGCTTGAGAGTGAATCTTCCCTTCTTCTCCTCGACCTTGGGCTCCTTCGCCTGAGTGCCCGCAAACTCGCAATCAAAAGGAAGTTGCCACGGAGAGAGCGCAATAAAGATCCTTTGGTGGGAGAGGGGGGGAGGGAGAGAGAAAGAAAACGAAAACGACAGACAACGAAGAGGCGAACACAAAACCTTTTTGGAACGAAACATGGTGTGCGGGCGAAAGCTTGCACGACTGCTTCCTCGGCCTGCTGGGTGCTACACGGCACTCGTCAACGCCCAAAAAAGAAAAGAAAAGAAAGGCACATGGCCCTTCTCGTGGCTGGATAAAACCCTCAATGGCAGCCTCACACGAAGGACTGCCGGCGGGGCAGGTTCAAAAAGTCGTTCTTAGCATGGCTCTCGCTAAGGCGAGCCGAGAGTTGTTGCGTAGCGCCACGAGAAACAAACTGAGCTGTGGTAATGCTGGCCAGAGTGCGAGCAAAGGTGAGTGATGGTGTGCGCAGCTCGGTCAATCACGCATGTGCAAGTACGGTGGCATGTGCAGTCCTCTCAGCCATACGCAGGCTCAGCGGTAGGTTCATAGCCGGCACCATCAGGGATGACGACGATGACTACCGCAGAGTCAAACTCGTAGCACTACTTAGCGGATTACCCTCTAGTTCAAGTCAGGCGACGTGCTCCTACTGCTGACGATGAGGAGAGATCGGACGTTGACGTCCTGGCCTGCTCTCCTGGTCTCCTCTCCAGCTTGAGCTGGTGTGGTTAATCGTAGTTCTTAGAATTGCGAGGAAACCCCGTTTCACGCCCCTTTCCCACAGCGCAAATAAAGGGCAAAGATTAGTCGTTTGTGCTGCAACAATGAGCGAACCGGTCGCCCACACCACCAGCAGTGATGTTGACTGGAAAAAGATTCTGGGCCTTAGCGCAGCTGTCGTAGTGGGAGGGGCTGCCCTTTATTACATCTTCGGTGGTTCCGACAGAAGAAGCCGGCTGCAAGAAGCCACCCAGAAATTCGGTTCGGCTTGCAATTGTGGCCCATTATTTTCAAACTTTGCATTTACCCTTCATGATTTTGTGTAGATGAGGCGTCCGCCAAGAAGGAGGAGGAAGATTGGGATCAGGCCATGACCCTCTACCATGAAGCCCTCACCATTTTGCGCACTCTTCTGGACAAGAACGATGACAACATCGCCCAAATTTATCGGGAGCTCTCCACCTGTGCTCTGAACAAGATGGATCTCGACAAGGCCGAGGAGTTCAGCCGAGAGTGCGTGCTCCACTTTGAGCTGTGATTGTTTAACCACATGTGCGACTCAGAACTCAACAAAATCATCTCTACAGTTGCCTGCGCATTAAGGAACATAATCATGGTCATGACAGCGTGCTCATTTGCGACAGCCTCGTGCACCTTGCTGGCATCCTGGCTGCTCTCAAGTCTGCTGATGCCCTCGAGTATGCCGAAAGGGCTCAAAGGTAGCGAAACCATTGTTTGTCCTCCTCCCACTGTTGAGCACACGCCCTGAACCATGAACTCTTGCGTGCGCAGGATTTACGAGGCCACGCCGGAGAGTGAGCGCAATTACGCTGGGCTCAGCCAGGCGCTGCGCACTAAGGCAGCCTTCCTGATGTCGTCCAAGCGACTCGCCGAGGCGCAGGAGGCCGCCCTCCGCGCTCTCGAGGCCTTTGACAAGGTCAGCACCAGCACAGGTGATATTCACGATCACTACCGTGACGCCATGGAGGGCCTTCTGCTTCTGGCCAAGATCTACACCAAGCAGAGTGCGCATACTTCTATTTATGCTTTCTGGCCACCTTTTGATGGACATGAGTCTTACTTGATGCATCTTTTTCTTCTTCTTCTTCTTCTTCTTTCTTTTGCTTGTGTTCAGACAACTTTGAGGAAGCCGAGGGCGTTTACAAGAACCTCGTCCAGAAGGCCAAGGACATGCTCGACTCAAAGGACGCTTTTGTGGCCTACGCGCTCCGTATGCTGGGCGACTACTATGGCGAGCGCAACGAGATCGAAAAGGCTGAGGCGGCGTTCAAGGAGGGCCTGGACGTGGTCAAGGCCCGGTATGGTGCCGACGACTCGAACGTGTTTGCCTTCCTCAACCATATGGCCCACTTCTACTGGGACCATGGCCGCGATACCGAGGCGCGCGAGGTGTTCACCCAGATGCGCACCATGACGTGCCTCCCGACACCCACCAACTCGCGCTGCCTCGTCACGCGGCTCTTTGCCTTCACCTTCACTCGTTCCCGCACCGATCCGCACCAGATTGAGCCGGTCTACGTGGGCGAGCTTTTGCCCACGCCTAAGCTGCCACAGGGTCCTCTTCCCTCCCTCTTTGAGTTAGTCAAGGGCCCACCCATCCTTACTTAGGGGCCTTCATTGTGCAGACGCTTATCTGGAGGTCTTCTACGAGAACCCGGAGGACCCCTCCAATCCTATTCGCCAGGAGAGAGCACTTACCCCGGAGGACAAGGACACGATCGTCTTGCTTTCACCGACCGTGAAGGGCGTCAAGAAGCGCCTCTACGAAATCGCTATCCACATCTACAGCGACAGCTCCAAGGCCAAGAAGCTCGGCGAGCACCATCAAATGTGCCAGTCCGTGTTCGAGACAGACGGCATTCGCACGGAGGAAGACTTGATGAAGCAGATCCCTAAGGACAGGATTGTGTGATCCACCGTACCGGCAACAATGAAAAAGCGTGTTCCTGTCACGGACCGTCGCGTAGAGCTTGGCGAACGCAGTTGTGGTGAAACTAGGCGGTGCAACTTGCCGTGGGTACAAGTGGAGGTTTTCGCCACGAGCTAAAAAAAACAAATATTATAAGATATAACGGGAAATCAACAAATCCGCTGTGGTGTAGTCGGTAACATTTATGGTTCTCACCCATGCGCCCCGGGTTCGATTCCCGGCAGCGGAATATCTTTTTTGGCGTTGCTTAGACACAAGTGACAGGTTGTTAGCCAACAGGTGGCTTGTAGGTAGGCAGCCAAAAAGTTGGTTCGACTGGGGTTCGAACCCAGGACCTACTGCGTGTGAGGCAGACGTGATACCACTACACCACCGAACCGCTTCATTAACTGATGGCTCATGTCCTGAAATGAGCAATTAGAACGGATACACTATAACAAGAAATTAGATTATTTCAACTTTTCTTCTTGTTGTTCCACAAAGCGCGATACAATGGCCTCCCGCGGCCGCATCACGATTGAGATTGATAAGACAACCAAAAGTCAGCTGCAAGCGTTACTCAAAGCGAAGTTATCCAAGATTTCAAGCTACACCGATGACGTGCTGCCGGTACCACTCTTTCTCCTGCTCTCCTTTACTGCTGCTCCCTTGCAGCTCAGTGCCCTCCTCCCTTTTAGGAATACGTTTTGGTCATGGTGGGGAATGGCAAGACAGAAGCGCAAGTGTCTGAAGATTTGGAGGCTTTCTTAGGCAAGGATAATGCCAAGGAATTCTCAAGATGGTACTGACTGGATGCGTGCGTTCTTGCGGGCCACATCTTGACATCTTTCTCCTTTTTAACAACGTGTGACGCGCAGGTTGTGGGAAACGCTGATGTCTCCCAACTTTGGCCTTGGATCAGCAGCTTCTCAGGAGAAGCTGCCTGCGAAGGTGGAAGAGGGTCCACGTAAGGTTTCTTCCCAAGTTGTACCCCTCAACAGGTATGCGGTCATACCCACCTTCACCTCCGGAACCGGGCGCTGATGAGGTTCCCTACACCAGGGATGATGACATTGTGGGCAACATTTTGGGCGACGACCAAGACAACTTCAACGACTCCTATGAACGAGATGCTAGTGATCGTGATAGACAAACACGCGAGCGTGAACGCCCCCGAGAGCGACCGAGCGACCGAGATAGGGACCGAGAACGTGATCGCGACCGTGATCGTGACCGTTATCATGACAGGAGTCGAGAACTCGACCGCAGTCGGCCGGACGACAGGTACCGTGATCGCGATCGACGCGAGCCGCACGATTCGCGAGAGAGGGAACGTGGAGACCGAGCACTGAGTTCCTTCATTGGACGAGTGCGATCCGAAGAGAGGACGCGGGACCGCGAGTCCCACGCCGAGCGGGAGCGGGTGCGGGAGGACCGCACAGACCGGCTTCGTACCTCGGCTTCTGCCCTCCCTGCCAGGTACTCGATGACGCCAGCCGTACACTACCAAGCGGCACCAACAGAACTTTAATTTCTTGTTGCTGTTAATATTGTGCAGATTGATCATGAGCGCAGTAGAACAGGCGGCAGCTTCAACCAAGCGACGACCCTCGCAGCCTCAGCTGTCGCACGACCAGCGTGCCGAGCAGTTCGACCGGCCAGAAGCTCCCGGAGCCAACGAAGATGAATTTGCGTTCGCTCGCCCAACTTCCCTTCCTACTGCAACCTTTTCAATATTATCATTAGCACCCGACCGGGCGTTGTTCACTCACGTCTGGCACGCCGCACAGGCACCAGCGCAGCAACAACCGGAAGAGGCGACCCGAGGCACTCGAGAGTCGAGAGGAGGCGGGAGAAGAGGACGCGGTGTTGGCGTCGGCAAACAGACCAGTTAGCTTCACCATCACCTTAGACGGACTGTCCACACTCTCTACTGAGCGTCGCGATTTCACGACATCGGCCAAGAGGACGCGACGCACGGTCGCGCCGCCAGCAGAGGGCGCAGAAGAGGAAGAGGAGGAGGTCGACGGCGCCCTCGTGCTCACCGCAGGCGACATTGACGGCAGCGTCCAGACATTCGAGGGTACCCCCTCCCCCCCAAATCTCCCTCTTCGGCTAATGCTCAGCGTCTTGCGATCTGGGCTCTGATGCGCGCTCTTACCGCCCCAGATGAAGCGGACGAGGGCACCAAGTCCAAGCGTAAGCGATGCTCGTTTTGGCCGCAGTGCGCCAAGGGCGCGCAGTGTCCGTTCTACCATCCGACCGAGAACTGCAAGTAAGTTGTGATTAAGGGGGAGAGAAGGAAGTCGACGTACGGCAATGTCCTGACCCACACGTCTGTTGCTATAATAGGAAGTTCCCGAACTGCCCGTTTGGCAAGAACTGCCACTACATTCACCCTGCCCTTCCCTGCAAGTTTGGCGTCAGCTGCAGTCGACCTAACTGCAACTTCACCCATCCACCGCCCATGCTCGCCGCTGCCGCTGCTGCGATGAGCGGTTTTGGTGCGTCTCCGCCGCACCACCCTTGGCCGAGCTCAGATCGCGGCGGCGACCACTGGCTGACCACCATGTATTTTTGGGTGTTTGTGGTAAAAGGCATTCCTGGCATGGGGCCGATGAAGAGGCCGAAGCTCAAGCCCAACCCGTGCCGAAATGGCTTCGCGTGCACCACCTCCAACTGTAAATTCTCGCATCCGGCGGTACCGTTGCCCCCACATCCGTCCTCCTGCGACATGTCCTTTTCCTTTCTCACGTGTTGTATGCGTTGGTTGGTCGGTTTCTTTATTCAACGGGCAAAAAAGGGCCCGTGCAAGTTTGGTAAGGCATGCACCCGAGGCTCGCTCTGTCAGTTTTCCCACGCACCACCGTGCCGCTTTGGATCCAAGGTACCAACCCCTCCCCCTTCCTCGGCAAGTGATCCTCTCTTCGTGTTATCTCTTTGGCCCGGCGCGGTTGCCACTGACCTCCCGAACCTGCAGTGCACGCGTGTTGGGTGCACATTTGCGCACATGGCCAAGAACGCCACATGGACAGCTGCACAGGAACGTAACGACGCACCCATCCCACCGGTGGGCGACAGGGCGCCAAGGGAACGTCTCAACGCGGGTCAAGAAGACGTCGCAGAGGAAGAGGCTCTCGCAACGGCCTCCGGGGAGACGGAGGGCGAAAACAGCGCAGAGGAAGCAGTGGCTGTGGCTCCGTGATCCGTGGCACGCGGCGACTTGACCACCGGCGAGAGATGAGCTTTTTGCCAATTGCCGCTCTGCACGGATCGGAGTTGCCGTATCAGCTCTCGTGTGCTTTCTGCGGCTCATAAAATAATGACCAATGCCCGAGCGGGAGAGTCCGACCCCAACTACAACCCCCTTTGTTTGCTGTACCTGCGGCGTGTCTCTCCGCGACTCACCGTGTCTTCATCCATGCCCAAGTACTGGCCACAGCCAGCTGGCTCAGGCAAAAAGGGAGGGGCAGTTTCAGTTCAGGTCGTTCCGGTGTGTGGCCAAACTTTTAACGGGAGTTACAGTAGCAAATCCCCGAGGACCGGTTGCGCCCGTTTACTGTCGCTTCAACGGGTATTGGATACCCCCTACCGGGAGCTGAAACCGGCTGTCGACCCTGTTCGACCAACCACATCCACCTCATAGTTCTCGGACTCGAACAGGTCGCGTGGATACCCCACACAACCCGTGGTCGCAGTCACGACACAGGCCCGAAGACCAGGCGGCCTACCTGTTGGCTCATTTCGTTATTCCTTCGATACAGCTACGACTCGCGCCCAGCTCGGAGTCCGGTCTCCTCGTCAAGCTCCTCGAACTGCGTGAAGCGCGAACGACAGCCAGTGTTCTCCTCCTCGTCCGGCATGCTGGCTTCACACCCCACCTCCACATACGGCCATGGCCTGGGTCGGCCGCGACTCCTCCTCTTCTGCTGGCTCTCCGTGGTGCTGGTCTGCCTCGGGTGCCTTTCCGGTCTTCCGCGTGCCGAGGCCTCGGTCTCGCGGTCGGTGCTTGGAGTAGGCCAAAAGTCGTCTGCCTTTAGCCTGCTCACGCCCAGCTACGCATACACGAGTGACGACGATACCTTCCAGTTCGAAGATTCGGGCGTCGGGGCCGGTCCGACGTTGCTTGGGCGAGTAACGAGCAGCGAGAAGGATTTCATCATCTCCGCCTCCAAATTGGCAGATAACTATGCCGACGCGTGGGTGCAGGTGCCTCTGGTGGCATTTCCCCTGGCTGTGATGACGGCAACCCCGTTTGACCCAAACGATGGCCAAACCGCAATTACCCCCTCTTTGGCCGAGGTGCTGCGACTTGTGACTGGGCAGTTCCAGACGTGGGGAGACTTTGGCGGCATGTTCTCGTTTTTGTACAAGCTGCCCGATTCGAGCGCGGACGTCACTTTCTACGTGATTGACTACAAAGATGCGGCAAGTGAATACGGATCGATGCAGGGTGTCTTCGGTCGATACCTTTGCGGCCTTAGATCGTCCTACGACACAACGGTGGCGAACCTGAGCGCTGCTTTCTGCAATGTCTACGAGGCGAATGGGAATCGATTGGGCCCCACCGCCGACTTTCTCTTCTCCGGGCGCACGGTGCACCTCGACGTGGGCACCACTGCCTCTCAGATGATTCAACTTATCAACACTTCGAGTGGTGGCCTGGGCATCGTCCCCTTTATCGGGCCAACGATCAACACAATCACCATCAACACCCCTTCCGGTGCCGTCTCCACGGAGACGTCGCTCGTGGTTCCCTCGTTCAGTGCGGGCAGCTCACTCGCCGTCGACATCACTGTGGCCGGTGAATCCAACAGCACGAACTGGCCCCTTGGCGCCTTCGAGTTCGTCTCGGTGCCGCGCGCCACCCAACAGCGCAGCTGCTCCTACTTGAAAGCCGTCGCCGACTTCCTGCTCTGGGCTCACACCAACAACCAAGCTGGCGCGTTCCTCGAACAGCCCCCCATTCCCGGCGTTTTCGTCGCGCTGCCCTCGGCGGTACGCGCTCTCGCTGCTGCGTCCATCTCGGACGTCACCTGCAACGGCGCCAACGTCCTCTCGGTCTCCTCCTACCTGGCTCGTGGGCCGTCCTCTCTCTTGCTCACCGGCTGGGCCAGCCGCTACGAGCCGACCACTACTGGCTCGGTCCAGGTCGTCTACGACCAGTCCCTCGCCGACAACAGCAACCGCCAGTCTGTTGAGCAGGGCGTGATCGACCTCAGCCTCTCCTACGATAACTCCAAGATCAATACCACGACTCCGATCATCTCTGCTCTTCTCCCCGTCGCCGTTGAACCCCTGGTGGCCGTCTACAACGTGCCGGAGCTGGCCGTCAGCGCGACAAACGAGGTCCTCTGTCTGTCGACTGAACTCGTCGCCCAGATCTTGATGGGCAACATCAGGTTTGTGAATCCTCAACCCCTCTCCTCCACAAGTCACCGTGACTGACAATCACCAACTACCTCTTCACGATACATCTGCTAGCATGTGGAACGACTCTCGTATTGCTGCGCTTAATCCGAGCCTGGTCGGGCTCCTCCCCAACAGCTCGATCAAGGTCGTCCTCAGTCGCGGCGGCTCACCGATCACGACGGGCAGCTTGCAAGGTGGACCGGACAACTTCGCCCTGATCGAGTGGATGATGCAGGCCTCGCCTGAGTTGGCGAGCGCCATGGCCGGAGGCTTTAATTTCCCGGTGCAAGACAGCGGCCGGATGGTCCAGACGTTGGATGTGGAGCTGACCGCCAAGGTCAAGGACACGCCGTACAGCATCGGCTGGACCGGACTCTCATCGGCGCTGATCGAGCGCAACCTCCGCGTGGCGTCTCACTACCGCGACCCAGTCAGCGGCGACACCACGAACGGCACCGCCCCCGACGTCCTGGATCGTCGGGCGTCGGGCACAGTCCTCGACGCCAACAGCCAGTCGGTCCAGGCCACGCTCAATGAACTCTTCTCGCGCACCAATCCTAGGGCTGCGAATCTCGACCGCACGCTGGTCTCGGACAGCGCGCCCGCCTGGCCCGCCGCGCGGTTCCTCTACATGTACCTGCGCGGCAACACGACGGCGGAGAGCAACGCCGCGGGCGTCGACTGCCAGCGGCTTTCCAATTTGGTGAACTGGATCTACTGGACGCAGACCGAGAAGCAGGCCGACACGCTGGCTAACGGCGAGGGTGTGATCTCCTTCGTGAGTGGCGACTCCTTCCGCTCGAAGTACTTCGTCTCGGCGCTCAACTCGATCCAGTGCTTTGGCACACCGGTCTTTGCCTACTCTACGTGCGTCAATGACGGCGTGATCTGCTCGAACCACGGCAAGTGCCAGGCGAGCTCCAGCGATAGCAGCAACTCCACGACCTACGAGTGCACTTGCGCCACCGGGTGGGAGGGCGCTCTGTGCAGCGTTCCGGTCTCGACCGACAGCTCCGACGCGCTGGCCATCGGGCTCGGCGTGGGCATCAGCGTGGGCGCGTGTCTGCTGCTCATCCTGCTCATCCTCGTCGGCACCCTGCCCGCCCTGATCGTCACCCGCTTCGCCGGCCGCTCGCGGCGGCCCGAGTGGGAGATCCGCATGTCCGACATCCAGAACCTGGAGCTCATCGGGCAGGGCGGCTACGGCAAGGTCTACAAGGCCACCTGGAAGGGCACCGAGGTGGCCGTCAAGGTCATCGACCGCAACCGCCAGCCGGACACCAAGCGCGCCCGTCAGGCCTTTGTCAAGGAGATCGAGCACATGAGCCTCCTGCGCAACCCCAACATCGTCATGTTCATGGCCGCCGCCACTTCGACCGTACCCATGTGCATCGTCATGGAGTACATGGCTCTTGGCTCGCTCTACGACCTCCTCCACAACGAGCTCATCGACCACATGCCCTTCCAGCTCAAGTCCCTCATCCTCCTCCATATCGCTCGCGGCATGAACTTCCTCCACTCCTCAGACGTCGTCCACCGCGACCTCAAGGTTCGTCTTTCCTAAGCCTTATTTTTATTTTGTTTTTCTTGTTTATTGCTAACATTCCGCCTATTTCTCCTCCCGAAAACAGTCGCTCAATGTGCTGCTCGATTCGAAGTGGAACGCCAAGGTGGCCGACTTTGGGCTGAGCACCCTGGGTTCAGGCCCACGGGACCGCGCGCAGTTCGAGGGAAGCGTGCCGTGGGCCGCACCGGAGATCCTGAATGAGCAGAACGACGCCGACCTGTTCGCGGCCGACGTGTACTCGTTCGGCATCATCACGTGGGAGGTCTTGACGCGCGACCAGCCGTACCGGGGCAAGAGCCCAGCGGCCGTGGCCGTGGCTGTGCTGCGCGACAAGTGCCGCCCGACCATCGTCGCGCGCGAGGAGTACGCGACGACCTACCTGGCCCGCGACAACATCGACCTCCTGCCCTACGTGGAGACGCTCGTGTGTCTGATCGAGAGCTGCTGGAGCGAGGAGGTGAGCGTGCGCCCGACCTTCCTGGAAGTGACCTCCAACCTGGCCAACTTGGTGGCCCGCGTCAAGGCCATCCACAACGGTTCGTCGACCAGCGGCATGACCGGCAGCATGACCAGCTCGTCGGACTACTCTGGCACGGGCCACTACGGCGCCCGCGGCGGCGACGCGTCGAGCCGCAGCCACTCGTCGGGCGGGTCCAAGAACTCGATGGACAAGACCACACGCGAGCCGAGGCGCCTCGCCGGCGCCATGCGGCGGTACCAGTACTACGACGGCCCGCACGCCATCGTGTGCTCGGACGTGGCCATGGCCGGCACTCTGTGGAGCGACGTGCCCGAGGCTATGAAGGACGCCACGCGGCTGCACAATGAGCTGCTGCGCGGGCTGCTCACACGCTACGGCGGCTATGAGACGCTCCTGCCCAAGATTGAGGGCGGCGCAGCGGGCACCTTCTGCATGGCCTTTGCCACTACCGCAGACGCGCTGCTCTGGTGCGCCGACGTCCAGCGCGCGCTGCTGCAGGCCGACTGGCCGCAGGCGCTGCTCAAATGCGCGCCCGCCGAGGAGCTCAACGCCGGCGGCGTCGACGACAAGCTCATCTTCCGCGGCCTGCGCGTGCGCATGGGCGTCCACTACGGCACGCCGCGCTGCCACATCGACTCGCTCACCCACCACGTCGAATACACCGGCCCCGCCGTCCAGAAGACTCAGGAGCTGGCCTCACGCGCTGCTGGCGGCGTCATCCTTCTGTCGAGCGAGGCCTACAAGGACCTCAAGCACGACCGCATCACGGCCACGTCGGTCCTCGAGGGCGGCAACCGCATCCGGGCCCTCTTGGACATCGACACCATGGCCGAGGAGGGCACCACCCTCTACGAGTTCGTCCTCGCGGGCCTCGAGGCCCGCTGCCAGCGCACGACAGTCAAGGACACAGCGCCTCTCCACCGCCGTCGCGCCATGGGGGCCTCGTCGGCCGCCACCCGAGTTCGCCCGATGCCGGCGAGCTACGACAGCAGCAGCGATTCGGACGACGATGACGACGGCCGCGGCAAGCAGGTCGACCTGGAGACGTCGCTGTCCTACGTCGATCCGCTGGCGTCGGCCTCGCAGTCAATGATCCACGACGACCGCGGCCACCGGCCCGACCACAGGAAGGAGCCCGTGGAGCTGGGCTTCCTTAACTCGGCCAACATGTGCCGAACGATTATCAACTACCGCGAGATCCTGATCGAGAAGCCCATCGGGCACGGGTCGTTCGGCATCGTGCACAAGGCGCGCTGGAAGGGCGTGCCGGTGGCGGTGAAGACCCTCACGGCCAAGAAGCGGCTCTCGGAGGAGGACATGCTCGACTTCCGCTACGAGATCGCCGTGCTGGCCGACCTGAACCACCTCAACGTGCTGGCCTTCATCGGCGCGTGCCTGAACGAGCCGCACCTGGCCATCGTCACTGAGTACATGGGCCGCGGCAGCCTGCGCGACGTGCTCCACAGCACCAACTCCAAGTTGCCGTGGAACATGCGTCTGCGCATGCTGAGGGACGCCGCCGATGGCGTGCGCTACCTGCACACGCGCACCAACCCGATCATCCACCGCGACCTCAAGTCCTCCAACCTGCTCGTCGACGACAACTGGACCGTCAAGGTGGGCGACTTTGGCCTCGCGCGCATCAAGGGCGACAACGCCACCATGACCCGCTGCGGTACCCCGGCCTGGACCGCCCCCGAGGTCCTCAGCTCCAACACGTACGACGAGAAGGCCGACGTCTACAGCTTCGCCATCGTCATGTGGGAGGTCCTCACCCGCCGCCAACCCTACGAGGGCCGCAACTTCATCAAGGTCACCATGGACGTGCTCAAGGGCGACCGCCCGACCATCCCCTCCGACTGCCCGAGCGACTTCTCCAAGCTCATGCGCAAGTGCTGGCATGCGAAGCCCGAGAAGCGACCCACCATGGAGACCGTCGTCACCTCGCTCGAGCACATGATGCAGAGCAACGACGACGAGCAGATTCCCTCCGTCGTCATCGCCGACAACGTCTAAAGCGGATCGTCGTCACCATTTGGTCCCCCTCCCGTGATGACACCAACAAGCACGGATCGGCTTCGCCTGGTGTCCACCCCCTCCCTGTTCTCGTCGCCTTTGCCACGCCGCATGAGTTGTAGTACTACACATGTATCAACACAGAAAACCACAACAACAAAGAACAAGATCCCTCTTTCTTTTCTTAGGCGCAGGTGGTTTCCTTTGTGACCTCTTCATCTCCGCCTTTCGCGTTGTTGTGACATTTTTGACGTTTCTTGCTCTACTTGCAAGACCCTTACGTCGTGAAGCACTGAGGCGCTGGCATGCTGCCGAGGTGGTGGGTGGCCCTCTTGTTGCTGGCGGTGGTGGGGGGCGTGCAAGGGCGCACGGAAGAGGTGAGCTTTTCTTCCGACGATCGATTGATTGCTGTGGGTCGCCCCTTTGCTTGCGCCAACGGCAGCTTGGATCTCGACCTCGCTCTGCACCGGGTGCGTGCCTGCCCGAGCTTCTTCTGCCCGTGTAGTTTTGCCACCTCCTTGTTCATACAACCCACCCGTACAACAGGACGGGCCAGACCAGGACGAACCCTTCGTGGTGGCTGTCTTTGCCTGGGACGTGTGGAAGGTCATCTCCGTCCAGCACCGTTACTACAACTCGCTGTGCATCGCCCCTGCCGCGCTGGTGCATGTTTCCTTCCCTCGTGCGCACGGGCTTGTGTCTTACCGCTTGTCTTCTCCATTACGCAGCGATTCGCGGTGCAGAGAGGGCTACACCTCCAGCGCGAGCCTCTCATCAACTTGCTCGGCCGTGTCGAAAGGTATCAGGTGGCTGTCGTCAACTGCGGCGGCGACCACGTGAGCGCCAAGGTTAGCCCCCCCCCCACAATCCAGTTTGCCTTCTTGTTGGTGTTCTTCTTCTTCGCCCTCCTTACCGTCGTGGAACAGGGCAACCTCAAGTGGATCGGTGACGACGAAGCACAGCTGTCGTTTGAGGAGCAGCCTATGCTGTCGCTCTCCCTCGGGCTTGCCCTGGCTTACTTGCTAACGGCCCTCCTGTGGACGGCCTACTTTCTCGTCCTGGCGTACGCCTTCTCGACCTCTCAACACCGCTGCCACCACCTACGGCATCTCCTCACCAATTGCTCCCGCTGACGTGTCTTCACCTGCAAAAGGCCACCAGGACTGGTCTACGATCGGTTGCTGCTGTGCGCAATGTGGTCGCGCACCGTGGCCAACGCGCTCCTCTTCGCTCAGTACCGCATCTACGCCAAATCCGACGCGTTCGAGATGCCCCTCCTTTGGTACCCCCCCCCTCGCAGTAGACTGGCGCCATTCCTTCAGTATTGATGGTTATCGCTGGCACGTTGCAGGACGTCGCGCCTCTTGGCCGAGGTGGTGGGGGAGATGAGTGTCCTCACGATCCTATTCTCGATGGCTTTCGGCCTGGGCGTCCTGCGTCCACGGCTCTCGAGGCGCCAGCGGCAATTTTTCTGGGGTACGTCCGCTGCGGCGCTCCTCCTCATTCCTTAAGGACCTTGTGTGGCCGGGCAAGCTCACACACCACTGGGGCATCGCCATATGGCGTAGGTTGTTGGTTGGTCTACGGTTTAGTCGCGCTTGCGTATCGCTTCGGTGAGGGCTTGTCGGCGACGACGGACATCATGCTTCTCGTACGCCGCCACTCGACCCGTCACCTCACCCCAATGCCCACGCGCGTACGCACTAGTCTCACCATCATGAGCCTCATCACACGACTTGACATCACCAGGTGTTGTGGCTGGTTGTGCGCGTCCTGGTGACCGTCATCCCCAGCATTTCCGTGGTGGCCATCACCTTTGTGGCGCACACTTCGTATTTCCAGACGGCCGCGCTTCCCCTCTATCCACACACCCGCCTCCAGCTGCTGCGGTACGTTTATTTAAAGCTGTATTTATTTATTTTTAATGTTTTGTTAAATTATTCACTTCCACCCCACCAGGAGTTTGCGATTCCTGATGTTCCTGTACATGCCGGTGCCCGTCGTCGTGACGATCGTACGTCGTGTGATGCCGCGGCTCCACTTGGCCGTGTGCTGAGACTTCCGGAATACTGATTCTATTGGGGGGGGGGGTGGAGCAGCTGCAATACGCGGCGCTGGGGTGGGAAAACGAGTGGCTGGTCAAGGTGGCCGAACCCTGTGTGTGTCTCGTGCTGATGCACGCCATCGGCTACACGCTCGCGCGGCATCCGCTCTACCTCAACTTTCATCGCGACTCGAACGAGGCGCCAACCGAGCGGGCCGAAGATCGTGGCGAGGAGGACGCCCACGAGGAAGAGGAGGACAGCCTGGTGCGCCGAGCGCGGAGGCGGCGGCGACGGCAAACGAGCGACGGTGACGAGGACGAGGACGAAGCGGTGGAGCTGACGACGTGGCGAGACAGTAGTGAGAATGTTGAACACAACGCAGGAGTGATGCAGGCGGACTCAGAGCAACAGCCAAGCGGCGAGCAGCAGCACCAACAACAAGAAGATGATGGGGGAGACCGAGAACCAACTCGACAGGGTGAGGACTACGATGAGGACGTGAACGAGAATGAAACGGATGAAGGCGTTACGGCTCCATTGTTGCGAAGGAGGCCAGCTGGCGACAAAGGCAAGGAAAAGCTTCCAGACGGCGAAGGAGAAGCTGCGTGAAGGAGAAGTGCGGCCCTGAACCTTGGAGGAAAGCCTCATCTCTGGTGTGGGCTGCGCAGGATTCTGTCTATTCGACCCCTGCTGCTGGACATGCTTTCTACAATGGGACCGCAGGTCGAGGCTGATCTGCGAGGTGGCTGTGGGTGGCCAGTCAAATACGTGCGGAACAATTCCTCCACGGCAGAGGTTTATCGTGCTCAGACATCTAGTGCAGAACAGCAAGCAACTGGTAATTATTTGAAGTTGGTTGATTTTCTGAATAATAAGCAAGCGTCGGTGGTATAGTGGCAGCATTGGTGCCTTCCAAGCACTAGACCCGGGTTCGATTCCCGGTCGACGCAACTTTTTACGGTTCTTCACTTTGGGTGGGCAGTTTGGTTTTTTAATTTTCACCATATTAAAAACGGTTTTTTTAAATTTATCATTTTTCAAACATTTTAAAATATTGTTTTGATTTGTTATCATTTTGGTTTTTTTGTTGCTTTTACCATTATTTTTGTTGGTTTTCAAATTATTATTTTAAAGTAATTGAAAATTGTTTATTTAACAAACTTATTTTGTTTAATTCAATACTGGATTTACCATATTGAGACCACCGAATAAACATTTTTGTTTTTTTACCGCCTGGTCTCCGTTCTTTCTTCTGCCGGATCCCGGGAGTTCTTGCCTCAGCCTCCGCCAGGGCCTGGCGGTAAGCAAAAAGTGATTGAGAAAAGGCAAGCTCGCTCACGGTGGGGATCGAACCCACAATCTTCCGCTTAGGAGGCGGACGCCTTTCCATTGGGCCACGCGAGCTGTCGTAAACGATAGAAAAATGTTCGTAAAATTATTGTCACAAACACAGCCCCATTTGCCTTGCGCTGAGCTGACTTTTCCTTCGCTGTTCTGCACTCCACCAGCGATGGCGCGTTTCGAGGTTGTGGTGGTCGTTTTCGCTCTTTGTGTTCAGGTTTGCTTAGCGAGCCTTCACGCCCTTCCTTCTCCGCCTGTGCGCCATGTAAACTTCGTTGACCAAACGCCCGACCACCGCAAGTACTACTTACCCTCCCGCACTTACTCTCTCCCCCCTCTTTTCCCAACAGTTTCGCAAGCTCACTCACTTTGGCACTCAAGCTTCTTGTTCCGTGGCGGTGACCCCAACATTGGCCGCAACGGGGTGTTCGACTACAACGGCCTTGTCTCGTCGATCCAGCTTGCTGCTGAGCGTGTCGCCATTTCACTTCCCTCCAAGTTCTACCTCATTGACATCAAGTACAAATCGTCTTCTGGTCGGCTTTTGTGCCTGTGTTGACACCTGGCCCGCGTGCAGTTTGACAAATCTTGCCAAAGGTGGCGACGCCCCCAGAACCATTGCGGAGTGGAAGTTCTTCGATGCCAATCCCCACTTGGGCAAGTTTGTCTTCTGGTACGGACAGGACGTTGACCGGACCACCAAAACAACTTGATGATGTGATGAGGACGATGTTGACGCGCCTGGTGTGCTGCTGCTGCCACAGGGAAACGCACGGCACTCGTGACAATGCCACGGACCCGACCGTGCCGCCGGGCCTGCTGAAGTACATGATCGAGCATTTCCAGGTGTGGCAAGGCGACCAGCTCGTCACCCGAATGGAAGAACTTCGCTCCATGCTCTACACCAACCGTACGCCCTCCCAGTAGATATTTATAAGAATAATCATTTATTATTGTTTTTTAATTATTGTAATCTCCAGAGGAGCAGTGAGCCAGTACTAATCATTATTCCACTGCAGTGACGCTGCCCGTGGTGATCTACGGCCACTGCGACTGCGGGTGCGACAGAACCGGCGAGACGATGGGCGCCTACTACATGAAGTGGCTGGGCTACTCGTGGCACTTGACCAACAAGCTCAACACCGAGTTTGCCGAGCGGCCCATGAGTACGCCCCCCCCCTCTCTTCTCCTCACCTGACCGACAGACACCACCTCATCTCCGAAATACACACATTTTTCGTGGTGACGTGCAGTGTGCGAAGAGTATCTGGCCATGCAGTACTACTGTCTGTACCTCAACTTTGCCGAGGGCAGACAGCTTGACTGTCTCACCAACTACCCCTGCACCCCGTAAGGCGCGGGTTACTTTGCCTTCGTTTTGACCGCAATGTTGTTGATAAACATATTCAAACTCGTCGCAACTCGAGGGCAAACGCTTCACTCCACCAGCTGTTCGGCGCTCTCCTCTTCCTCACCGCCCTCTTCTTCTTCTTCTTCTCTCGCTGCTTCTTCTCTCTCCTCCTCGTACTCGAGCTCCTCCTTGAGCTCCTGTTCCTCCTGCTTGTCCTCGCGTTTGGCCTTCTTGGTCCGACGGGGCTTCTTTGGTTCCTTGTTTGCGCTCCGCCGCTTGCGTGGGGCTTTGCCGCCCGGTTCGTCGAGGGGCATGGGCACCAGTACCCGGAGCGTGCCCTCCATCACCAACCTCGCCTTGGGCCCCACCTTCAATCACCAAGAGAGAGTGTGAGTAGAGCCGATCGACGGTGTGTGGGCGTGAGAACAGGCAGCGAGCGCACCCCAATCTTGGCCGTGACGCTGCTGTACGGGCCGGTGAAGTAGGCGTCCTCCAGGAGGATGTTGTGCATGGTCAGATGCCGCACAATCCGCTCAACGCGCTCCTTGTTCTGGCTCTTCCCTGCGTGCATCCACGCACATCGCCGAGCGTTCCGGAGAGTGAGAAGAGACGGGCACGCGCCCAACACAAAAAACCGCAGGCGCACCCGAGGCATAGGTGGAGATCTGGTGGTGCATCTTCTCGACGACGTTCTTGTTCTTTGACCCGCGGTAGACGTCCATGAGGTCCGTCATCGAGTGCCCGCGTCCCATCTCACGCACTGCCCCAGCCCTCTGTCAACAACACACGAAGAAGACAAGCTTTGGTGGGAGGGGCGCACCGGCGGTGATGATGTCCTGCGCCTCCTTCGTGACGTCCACGTTCTCGTACCGGTGCTCGTTGAGGCAGTTGTCGCAGTTGCGCTGACACTGCTCTTTCGAGAACGGCTCCCCAAAGTACTGCAAAGAACGATCGCGTGTGGCGCGCAAGACGGTCAGACCTGGTGGTCGGACAGGAACACGCAAAGAAGAACACAGTACAGCGCCGCACCTCGAGGAGCTGCACGCGGCGGCAGTCGCACACGTTCTCACAAAAGGCCACCAACTGCATCACTTTCTCGACGTTTGCGCGGCGGTTCGCAGCGCTGGTGCTCTCCGACACGAGCGCCTGCACGCGCCGCTTGTCGTTGTACCTGTCAGACGTACACATGCGGGACCTGCGTCAGCCAGCTCGCGGCGAGAAGTCGGAGAAACGGGACGCGACGTATAATAGAGGATGCAGTGGGAGGGCCGCCCGTCGCGGCCAGCGCGGCCAGACTCCTGTTCACCGCCACAGCCCCGTGTCAGTAGACTCGAATACATGCGCGCCACAAAGTCGCTTTTTCTTGGCCGTTTAGCTTGGGGACGTCGGACGGGGCGGCGGGCTCCTCACCTGGTAGTACTCCTCGATGGACTTGGGGATGGTCGTGTGGATCACGAACCGCACGTCGGGCTTGTCGATGCCTGTGCCCATGTGAGTGGAGCGTCAGATCTCGACCACTCGACGGAAAAGGTGCGTCATCACACGCACGGACCGATGCCAAAGGCGACGGTGGCGACCATCACGCGGACGCGGCCCTTCATCCACATCTTGTGCCGCCGATTGCGCTCCTGCTCGAGCAGGCTCGCGTGGTAGTACGTCGCCGACAGCCCCCACTGGCTCTTTTGCACAAGGCCGAGGCCGTCGTGAGCGCCGTGCCCCAGGACAGACGAGGTGGTGGGGGGAAGACGCACGACGAGCTGCTCGGCGGTGCGCTCGCACTCGCTGCGGGAGAGGCAGTAGATGATGCCCGTCTGGCCGGCGTAGTGGCTGGCGATGAACTCGGCCATGTCCTCGACGGCCTTGTTGTTCTTGGCGCGTACCTCGTACCGCAGGTTGGCCCGGTTGAAGCTCTGCGTGAAGAGGATCACGTCCCGCATGCCCAGCCGCACCATCACGTCTTGCCGCACTTGGGCCGTCGCCGTCGCCGTCAGTGCACGCACGCGCTCGAGTCAAGGACGCATCAACGGAGCGCGCAAAGGGGGGAAGAGGAGGAAAAGGGGAAGGAAAAGGGAGGGAAAAGAGTGGATATGAGCAAGGATGGGCACGCGGGGAAAGCTCTTGCGCAGGAGCTCCAGCCGCAAGTAGTCCGGCCGGAAGTCGTGGCCCCACTGCGATATGCAGTGCGCCTCGTCCACCACGAGCCGCTGCCAAGAAGCGAATCACCCCAGAGTCAGCCCCCAGAGCTTCGTTGTGTATGTGTGTGTGTGTGTGTGAACGAAAGAGAGGCGCACCTTCAAGTGGCCCTTGGCGTCCATTTTCTTCGAAGAAGAAGCACGATCGACCGACACAAGACAAGACAAGAGTCAGGTCGACATAAAATGAGGATGAGGATGATAAGAAGAAGGTGTACAAAGCTCCTTCTCTACACACGTGCCTGCAGGATTTCGATGAGGGAGTTGCTCTGGGCCACTTTCTCGGGCGTCACGTAGAGCAGCTTCGTCGTGGGCTTGTCGCTCACCAGGTCTGGCGTGGTCGGCCCGAGAGGAGCAGGGTAAGTCCATCACCGCCTTTACGAGGAGCGCAGATAAGGGGGAAAGCGCACGACCTGCGACGATGGCCTTGGTCTCGGTCTTGGTCGACTCGGAGCTCAAATAGCGCGCGGTCACGTGCCGATCGCTCAACGCGGTCACCTGCCCATGAGACGCCGTCCGCACGACGTCTCGTCGTTAGAATCGATCCCGCGCGTGTGCGCGTTCGTGCATGTGGCGACGCGTATGTGACAAAGGGACCTGGTCGTGGATGAGCGAGATGAGGGGCGCCACGACGAGGGTCGTCCCGTCCTCGCACACGGCAGGCAGCTGGTAGCACAGGCTCTTGCCAGCGCCCGTGGGCAGGAGCACGAAGCAGTCCCTGCCCGCCATGGTGGCGTTGATGATCTCCCGCTGGGACGTGCGAAAGGCCGGGTTGTTGAAGACCTGCGTGTTGGCCAGGTTGATGGCCTCTTCCCACTCAAAGGCCTTCTTCCACTCGCTGCCCGAGCTCTGGCTGGCAGCCGCATGATACTCTTCGACCACTGTACAGACAAGCAGCAACGTGTTGAGTGGTGTTCTGCTCGCGGCGCAACACACGAGTACCAGGGAGTACCATTCGATGTGGCTGCTGGCTCGTCCTCGTCGTCGATTTGGATCACCTCGGCCACGTCGGCGCGCTGCTGCTGCTGCTGTTGCTGCGTGGCGGACTGGTTCTCTTCGGCCCAGATCAGGGCAGCCAGCGCCTCTTCGTCCTCTTCATCGTAGGGAGGCTGGTAGGCGCTCGCATGATCTTCCCTGGCGGCTGCCTCGTCCTTGATCCTCTGCCGCTTCCCCGCGGCCTCGTCGCCCGCCGTGCCCGCTACTGGGTCTCCTTTCCGCTTGCCCGCTGCATTGACGTGGGTTAGTACAAGTTGATGATGATGGTGATGATGTTGGCATAAGACGTGGGCAAAGGGTGAGGCGCGCACTAGAGGGGGCAGCACGCTCAAGCTGGGCGAGGCGTGCGTCTTGCAGCGCCTTGGCGGTGAGGAGAGCCTCTACCTGTTTCTTCAAGCCAGTGTTCTCGTCGCGGAGCTGCGCAAGGGCCCTCTCGAGAGCGTCCACCCGCGACTCCAAGCTGCGCTCGTCAGCCTTCGCTTGTGGTGACGCGGAGGCGTCAGGTCCTGGTGTTGCTTCCTGCACCCTCGTGTGGCTTGGTGGTGCGACTTCTCCACGTGGTCTCTCCTTCATACTGGGCTTTCGTTGCTTTGGCTGCTCAAAGTCTGCGTCATCTTCTGATTCGAGATCCACCCGCACTGGAGAGGGCAACATTTTGATGTAATTTGTGTTTTTCTTCTTTATTTTGTTATTTTTTTTTTCTCCCCAGTTGCCCTTCCTCCCCTTCCTTGTCTTGCCTCCACAACCGCCTCTTCCTCCCTCCTTTTTTCCTCGTCGTCGCCGATTTCTTCCTCGCGTTTGGCGTCCATGATCGTGTTCGTCACGGTTCACACACTCATTCACTGCGCAAACTTGTCCTCGTGGACAGTGATGATGCGCTGCTGGAACTCAGTGTTGTCAAACATGCCTGTACATTGTTTTCAACGGCCAAACGTCAGTCTCTCCACTCAGACGTACGTGCAACGTGAGAGGCCGCAGGGTGGGAGAGGAAGGAGCGTGGAACGTACGAATGGCGTTTTGCGCGTCATGAGGGCTCTCGAAGCGAACGATGCCCTGGCCCTTGGACCTACCGGTGGTGTCGCGCACGATGTCGGCCCTGAAGACGTTGCCGGCCTGCCTGAACAGGTCCTTCAGGTCTTGCCACGATGTGGTGTAGGGCAGCTGTGGTGACGACGAACAACAAGCACGAGCGCGTTGTGAGAAACGAGCTCGTGATATCTGCGAGACACAAGCTCACTTGTTAGAGGCCTCTACGTACGTTGCCAACAAAGACCTGGCAGCCACGAGCGGGCGGCACGAAGCCACGGCCCATCCCCGCCGGGTGAGGGGCAAAGCCAGCGCCGGCCGGAGCGATGGCAGGGGGCGGGGCGACCCCGCGACCGCGCGGAGCGCCACGGCCGAAGCCGCCACCGCGAGGCACAGTGCTCTGCGAGGGCACACGTCCTCCTCGGTCCTACGCAACACCAAGCGGACGTCACGCTTCCGGCCCGAAAAAGATCCGAAAAAGGAGAGGGGCGCACCTCGCGCACAAAGATGAGACGCTCAGTTTCGTCGATCTTGGTGTCGTGGAGGGTTTTGATGGCGTTCTGTGCCTCCTCGGTAGTGAAATACTCGACGATTCTACAGCAACAAGTTGCGCCAAGAGGTCAGGGCAGCCCTTAAGCCGCAAAGTTTTGTTTTGAGAGAAAGATCCGTACCCGCAGCCCTGCGCCACAAAGCAAAATTAGATGGATGCATGCCGCAGAACTGATAACAATTGGCAAGAGAATTGTACCTTGGAACGACCGGTCTCATCTTCAAAGATGTCCGCCCGCTTCACGTTGCCGGCCTTGCGCATGTGATCCTTAAGATCCTGCCACGACGTTTGCCACGGCAGGTTGCCGACGTACACACAGGTTGAGGCACCCGTTCCCGTCGTTGTGGCAGGCGCAGGCGCTGCTCCATTATTAGTGGCGGCGGGAAGGCCACCACCGTTGAAAGCTGGGCTCGCTCGTCCACCACGTCGGGCGTAGGGAGCAGAGTCGTCCCTCCTGCCCGAGAAGCGCCTGCCTCCTCGCGATCTACCTCCTCCACGCCCTCTCGAATCCTGCGGCGGCGCGGCTTGGGCCACTAGAGTGTCCAATGGCACATCCAGCTTGCTTCCTTGGCTCATCTGTTGGCAATGGGTGGCGCATTCGTGAGATGCGGGCCCGACAGCATGAGAGCTTGGGTGCGAAGAGATGGCACTTCGATTACCTTTAATATCTTCCTCCACTCCTCTGGTTCTCACACCTTGCGCCAGCCGCCTCGCTCAGCCGTCCCTCCACTCGATCCAGGGCCAACAACAAACTTCAGTTTGTCTCTTGCGGCCTCATGTTGTTGGCATAATTGGGCGCCGCCACCTTAAGGCGGATGTCCGTACAGCGACAAACTTGCTTACTTGTTACTCAGTACCTGAAGTGGCGCGCTTGTCCACGCTCACTTTGCCAGGCACCTCAGAAGAGACGAGTGCTTACTGAAGAGAGAGACCAGCTTCTTCTTCGGGATGGAGAAGATTAAGCACAGATTGACTTTACGGCGCTCCCGTACAGGTACTTGAAGACAGTCTATATGTTGTATGGCATGCCTCTGATCTTACGAGAAACTTGTACAGCTCCTCCAGTAATGCCAGTCCCCCAGCGTCCAAGCGAAGAAACACCAGCACAGACGCCAGCTCCCGCAAGCCCTGCACCCGCGGAAGCAGACCACCGAGGTGAGCTCAAGCGCAGCAGCCACAAGACCAGAGTCACCCTCACCATGTTGTTGGTCATTATATGTTCGCAGGAAGAGCCCAGACCTCCGTACCAGCGAAGGCCGCAGGCCGCTTGAGTTTGCGTAGATTGAACCGAAGCGATACCAGCCCAGCCCCTCCGGGTGTACGCTGCACCGCCATTCAGTCCTTGCAAGTCTCCCACATCCACATTGACGCGTCTCTCTTGCAGCGTCCACTGCCGGCAGTGCCTTCTCCGGGCTCGTCACCCACTCCAAAGCCCAGAAGTGGCTCGAAACCGGCCTCGAGGCGTTTTACGCTCAAGCGAAACAAGCCTGTAGAGGCCGAAGCTGAGGATGATGATGACGATGATGACGCTAATGACCCACCAGAAGTTAGAGCAGATAGGCGGTATGTGGATTGTTTTTACAAACAAGTGGTTGGCGCTGACGACACAAAATGTTGCAGCATCAACGTCTTTGCGTGCGGCTACAAGACCAATGTCAAGCTCAGCGCGCTCGGGCTGACAAGCATCCCCGTAAGCTTTGACAGCCTCAAGGATATTGCGCGTAACATGGACCTCTCCTTCAACGCGCTTACCACCTACCCCACTAGCCTTGGCGTACGTTTGCCTGTTTCCCTTCCTCTTTTTATGAACCTCTAGTTAATGGGTGGCGTTTTATCCAATCAGGACTTCACCAATCTGCAAACTCTTCACCTACATGGCAACCAAATTACGGTACGCACAGTGTTGGTCAAGTCATGTACTGTATTCTGCATTGCACTTACCCACCTCCCACTTGCAGAGCCTTTCTCCACTTCTTGGCAAGTTGACCAACCTTCAAGAGTTGCAGCTGAACGGCAACAAGATAGAGAACCTTCCCGCAGAACTGGTTCCTTCCTCTTTTTGTTGGTTGTCCTTCACCCACCTGTTCAACTAATGCAGTGTTGCAACTTGATCAGGGATGTTTGCAATCACTTACCAAGTTCTACTGTAATAACAACAAACTGACGAGCTTGCCTCCTGAAATTGGCTGCTTGACCGCCCTCGAGGAACTGTATCTTTCAGGTGCTGTTGGGCAGCTCATCTCCCTTCCCTCCATCCAAACACCACATTCCTTACGAGTAGACAGGTAACCAGCTGACTGGACTCCCGGAGACCATTGGCCACTGCCGATTTCTCGAGATGCTGGACATAAGTGGTTGTCAGCTGCGAGAGCTGCCTGAGCAATTCTGCTACATGTATCGCCTCATTGAACTCGATCTCGGTGTCAACAAAGTACGCCTTTTGCGTTCCTTTTTGGCCAGCCAGAGAACTCACACCACCTTTCGCCACAGCTCGAGAAGCTGCCCGAGGCATTCGGGTGCTTGACTCGCCTGCAAAAGCTCAACTTCTCGGACAACCTGCTGCGAGACGTGCCCATGTCGATGGGCAACATTTATGGCCTTCAGGTACCTTGATTGATAGTCATGTTTGGAAAAAGAAACAAACGAAGTAACAAGGTGAATGTCTCGCAGGTTTGTCGAGGAGAAGGCAACAAGATCGAAGATGAAGAGTTGCTTTACTGCATGCAGTTTGACGCAGACCACGTCGTAAATTACTGCCAACAGAGAGTGCTGAAGATGCCGGACGTGGATCCGGAAGAGTACATCAAACAGGTCCACGCCAACCGGTTCGTTCCAACTCTCAGAGGCCTTTAAAACAATGGGACTAACGAGGCGACCCTCAGACCTCAAGTGCCCGAGATACACCCACCAGGCTATGTTCCTCCGCAGGTTGTTACCACAACCAAGACTGTCAATCCTCAGGAGGAGAGAATCATGGCCTTGCGCAAGGAGGCCACGATCAGGGACAAGGTGCTGCATTAGAGTTGTTTTTCTGTATATCGAGGTAGCGACCTGGGAGCTTAACGACGTACTCTCTTTAAAGGTGTTCCACTTGAAGGAGCTCGCCCGCATGCAGTTTGAGCAAGTCTGTGGGATCATCGCGGATCTCAACCTCCAGTGTGATCCAGATGCCCCTCCTCTCCCTGACACATTGGTAGGACTCTTTTGCTCGGGCCTCTACCGATTCTTGAACTGACAGGCCGGTCACGTTGTGTGTGGCAGACGACGGCCTTGACTGCTATGATCTCGGAGACAAAGGAACTGGCATCCAAATGGCTTTCACCTGGCCAAGCCTGGACCGAGGTCGAAGAAGGTACCTCCCCTTGGCCTTGCCTTCTTGACAAGACCTCGGGTAGAACGCAGTGAGCCAACCGGCTTGGTGGGGGTTAGACGCCGAACCGGTGATCCAGAACATTGCCCTGTTGGAGAACGCGTCCCTCACCGCACGAACGCTCATGCAAGGCATACGCACCGAGCAAGATCCAGCCGTGGTGCTGCCGGCGATCAAGTCGCTCCACATCCTCCACGACTTGCTGCAGAAGGTGAGTGGAAGCACCATGTCTCCCCACCCAACTGGGGGCACAACAACTCAACAAGCATACTCTCGTGGTGGACAGCACGGCGTGGCGCAGGCCTGGCGGCCAGCCGGCCTGACGAGTCACGACTCTCTTTCACTTCATGTCCAAGGGGGAAGTGGTGCAGCTTGGAAGCATGTTTGCCTTTAGTTCAAATGGTCGCGGGTTCAAATCCTGCCTTCCTCTACTTTTACTTAACGATGATCACTGCGGCGCAGGCTGTCCCTGGGGGCTGCCGTCTTCGGCCCCAAAGTGCTTGGCAAAGTGCTGGTGGAAGACGAGCAAGTCCTGCGCGAACTGGACGACCTTGCCCATGTCGGGCTCCTCCCGGATGGCCTTCATCAGGGCCCGCACGATGACGCTGACGTTGTCCAGGCTCACGTCCACCGACCGCTTCAGGAGCGTCAGCTTGTCCTCGCCCTCCTGGCATTCACGTGACCGCTGGTTGGCCATCGACCACGACATCACCGCCAAAACCAGCCAAAGAGAGAGCACGACGTACCTGAGCCTGCACGCTCTTGAAATTTTCCATGACGTAGGGCGCGATCCGCTCCTTCATGGCGTCCATCTGGCCCTTGAGGAGCCCGACGTAGGAGGCGAGGCTGACCGCGTCCTGCGGCACCGTCTGCGCCCAGTTCTTGTTCTTTGTCTCGTAGACCCACTCGTTGAGCTGCGAGTACTGGTCGATGGACATCTTCTTCAGCTGCCTGCAAGCACGCCAGCGGCGAGTCAGCAGCTGGCACCCACGCAAGAAGAGGCCTCTTCGTACAGGATCTTCTCCTTGAGCTCGTTGTTCTTCTTGTCCGTCTCGGCCTTTTGCTGGCTCTCCTTCTCCGCGCTCAGCTTTTCTTTGATCACGAACCCGCCCTGGGCTCGCGTGGTGATTGGTAAGCCGCCGCGAAAGAGGTAGAAAGAGGTCGAGCCGGGGGGGGGGACATGTACCTCGCCATCCTGGGGCACCAGCACCTGCTGAAGGGGCTCGCGCTGGTCGCCCAGCTCCTTCAGGTGCTCACGAATTTGCTTCGGGTCGCCTGTGTCGCCGTGTGTCGTTGGTTCATTGAGTCACAGGCCAAGCCAGGCCGGAAGCGAGCAAGGCGGGCATACCGAGGGTGGTGGTGAGCCGCTCCTTGAGGAAGCTGAGCAGCGCGTTGGAGCTCCTCACCGCGTACACAGCCAGGTCGTCGTCCACGAACTCGTTGCCGTTGAGGGACATGCGCTGGAGGTGCGGAATGCACGCGATGGAGACCGGCAGGTCCTTGAGCGCATTGTTGGGAGCCTTGAGCTCGCTCAGGCGCGGCATCAGGCCAATGGCCGGCGGGAGGCTCTCGAGCTTGTTGGCCGATACGTCGAGCTCGGTCAGCTTGCCCAAGTACGTGATTTGGTCCGGCAACTTCCTGAGCTTGCAGCCGGCCAGATCGAGAATCTGTCGACAATCACGACACGGCCTTTAGCAAAGAACGAAAACGACGGCCGAGTTCCCCCCCCCTTCTTCCTCCTTGGCGGGGCGGTAAACCGACCTCAAGCCGACTGCAGTTGCCGATGGTCTTGGGCAGCTCCTCGAGCTGGTTGCCAGACAGGCGGAGCTCCTCGAGCTTCACCAGCGCCCCGACCTCGGCGGGGAGAGTCTTGAGCTGGTTGTCGCTGGCGTCAAAGACCCGCAGATTGGACAAGAAGCCCTGTCGCCCGGTCCATCGTGGCGCGTGAGTCCACCCCGTGAAGGAGGCTGCAGAGGCGGGAGGGCCACGCGACGTACAATCTCGGCGGGGAGGGAGAGGAGGTTGTTGCCGCTCAGGATCAGCTCCTGAAGGGAAGCGAAGGCGCCGCGAAGGAGCGAGAACTGTTCGAGGATGTTGCCCTGCATCTTCAGCCTCTGTGTGTTTTGTATGTGTTTGACGTCAGACATCGCAACACAGGGTTCCTGAGAAACGCCGTCATGCCCCACCTGGAGGTTGCTCAAGAGGAGGATCGGGAGCGGGATGTCGGCGAGCAGGTTGAAGGAGAGATCCACCGACGTGACGACGTCTTCCAGCTCCGAGAATTCCTGTGGCCCCGGGACGCGTCGGACCGTCAGCGGTGGTCGGGCAGTGCCGGTGGGCGGCGAGGACGATGGGCCAAAGACACAAACATCAGATCATCACAGCACAGAGAGACGTACCTCAGGGAACTGGCTGTCCTCGAGCTGGAGCGAGGTCAGCGCGATGGCGTGGCGGCACTGGGTCTTGGTCTCCCTGGTGGGGCGCGATGACACGTGATATGAGCCACACACAAACACGGCGGTCCACAAGACGAGGCCTAGGAGAGTGCACGCACTTGATGATGCGGAGGGCCTTGTGCTGCGACGTTTCCGTGGGGTTTTGGGCGGCCGTGCTGCCCGCGTTCTCCTCGTCGTCCGAGTCATCCGCGGCTCCGCCTGCGGCCGGCTTTGGCGGCTGCTGCTGCTCGGGTCCAGAGCTCTGGACCGCCGGCACCCTGCCCACGCGGCTCGTGTTATCTTTGTTCTTATTTTAAAATATATTAAACAACAATAATTAGAATTATTGTGGATGTACTTGTGTTGGGTGCTGCGTGGCTCGGCGTCTGTGGTCGAAGTGTCGGTCGCCTTCTTAGTCTTCTTTTTCTTCTTCTTCTTTTCCACTTCGCCGTCGTCTCCTTCGGCGGTTTTGGTCTTCTTCTTTTTCTTCTTCTTCTTTTCGCCGCCCTCCTTGCTCTCGTCCGCGCCACCCTCGTGTGTCTTCTTTGCCTTCTTCTTCTTTTTCTTCTCCACCTCGCCCGAGCCTCCGGTGGACTCCTTGCTCTTCTTCTTCTTCTTTTTAAGAAGGAGAGCCTCTTCGGTCCCTTCCTTCAACTTCTTGTCCTTCTCGACGTCAGCGGTGCTGCTCATGGTCTTGTGCACTTGCGTGGTACTTGGTGCTGTGGTGAGTTGCCTGGGGCCGGCTCGTTACCCGTGTTGCGAATTGGCCGTGTGTCGACGCCGCTTCGTTCTTTTATTCGTTCACGCCGATCCTCGCTTAAAGGCACGAGCTTTGAACGCCGCTTGCCTGTATCTCTCGCGGCGATCGCACCATTTCTCCTCCCTTTCGGACCTCCGTCCTCTTCTGCCGGGTCCCGTCTCCGTTCTTGCCTCCGCCTCCGCAGGGCCTGGCGGTAAGCAAAAAGGTCAAATTGAGGAGTGCAAAAAGGTAAGCTCGCTCACGGTGGGGATCGAACCCACAATCTTCCGCTTAGGAGGCGGACGCCTTTCCATTGGGCCACGCGAGCTGGATGTCATGTCAGAGACATACAGCTGTGGCTATGATGCATCCTGCACACGGAGTTCGCATAAACGCACCGTGTGTCTCATAGTTTGTCTTGCGTTCGATCACGATGCAGGATAGTGTGCAGCCGGAGCTTGTTGCGATTCTAGATGCTGGCTCGCAGTACGGCAAGCTCATCGACAGACGCCTGCGGGAGCTGAACATCGCCACTGTGCTTCTTCCGTTGGACACGCCCGTGGAAAGATTGGCACACTTTAAAGCCCTCATCATCTCCGGCGGACCGGACA
This sequence comes from Acanthamoeba lenticulata, assembly GCA_002179805.1. Taxonomy (NCBI): domain Eukaryota; phylum Discosea; order Longamoebia; family Acanthamoebidae; genus Acanthamoeba; species Acanthamoeba lenticulata. The sequence goes on along the minus strand of NAVB01000350.1, from coordinate 836 downwards.
GCGTCTACTCCCCGACTGCGCCGGCCTTTGACCCGCGGCTGTTCGTCTACGAGTTTGCCTCCTCAACAGCACCCGCATCGAGCCGCCCGCCAATTCTGGGGATTTGCTATGGCATGCAGCTTATGAACCACGTTTTCAAGGGCAAGGTGGAGAAGAAGGAAGCGCGCGAGGACGGCCAGTTCACCATCGAAATCGACACCACGTCGCCCCTCTTCGCCGGGCTGCAGGCTGAGGAGAAGGTGCTTCTCACGCACGGCGACTCGCTCGACGAGGCCGGCGTGGCGCCCGGCTTCCAGGTCATCGCCCGCTCCGGCAGCATCGTGGCTGGCATTCAGTGCGTCGAGCGCAAGCTCTACGGCCTTCAGTTCCACCCGGAAGTCGACCTCACCGAGCAGGGCCGCCGCATCCTGGAAAACTTTGTGGTGCACATCGCGGGCGTGGCGCAAACCTTCACCGTCGAGGACCGACAGGAGAAGGCCATCGCCGAGATCCGACAGGCCGCGGGCCAGGACAAGCACGTCCTCGCGCTCGTGAGCGGCGGCGTGGACTCGTCTGTGCTCGTGGCTCTGCTTCACCGCGCCCTGCCCGCCGACCGTATCACCGCCCTTCACGTGGACCACGGCTTCATGCGCAAGGACGAGAGCAAGGGCGTGGTCGAAGCCCTCAAGGCCATCAACGTCGAGCTCAAGGTCGTCGACGCTGCACAGACCTTTGCCGGGGCCACACAGCCACCGCCCAAGGGCACCGGCCAGCGCCTCGACTCCACTGTGGTGAGTTGTCCTCTTTCTTTTAGTATTTTTATTTATTTTATTTTATCAATTTAAAAAATTAAATTA
>NAVB01000348.1:0-22368 GCA_002179805.1 Acanthamoeba lenticulata | reverse complement strand
TCAAAAGGAAGGTGTGGTTGTTGGGTACTTCCCCAAGCACGACATGTGGCCAACATCTTGGAGCCACAACCAAGCCAGGCACAGCTGCTGGTGCCTGCCGTGGTGCAGCTGGACCTGGCTTATCAGTGCTTTGGCGTGCTGTCAAGAGCGATCCCAATGGAGACCCTTCTGCACTTACTGGACAAGAGTTGCGCAGTACGTGGGAAGCGCAGCCTTGCATCGATGGGATGGGCGAGCTGGGCGAGCGGAATGCAGAAGAAAGAATGGCGCTGGTGGGCGCTCGCGCAGACAAGAAGCCAGCTGATCAAGGGCCTCTAAGGTGGAGGCCATTTTGGCGCGCTTCTTTGAGCTGTGTCCCCAAGAGGAGCTTGTTCATTTCTTCTTACGCCAACTCTACTGCTGCGGAACTATGACAATGGCGAGGAAGAGGACGAGGAATTGATGCAACAGCAGAGGCTGTGGTCGCGACGCTCGAGGGCTTCTTCCGATGTGGCTTTGTTTATGGAGGAGGCCACACCAGCAGACTGGCCAGAGTGGGCTCGTGCGGTGGCCTCTTTTGTGGACCCGGACATGGGCGACGACATTGAGGCGAGCGTCCACCCACTCGTGGTCTCCTTGTTGGAGCAGCTGTCCCGACCCGACTGAAAAATGGCAGGAAGCGAAGGCTGTGAAACGACTATAAAATTATCGGTCGAAAACGAATATGTGCCGACCAAATTTCCGCGTGGCGTGGAAACCAACATTGCGTGGAGACTACGTTTCTCGGGGAGGAAGTAAACCAGGTGCAAACCCCCTCTGCATTTTATTCTACCACTGCCGCATCAGTCACTCTTCTCTTACGCCACCATCCAGTAATGGAACCTGCACCACAGCCTCAACCACTTCCTGAAGCCAAGCCTTTCCAGAAGGTTGTGCTCTTCATTGGAGACACCGGCGTGGGCAAGTCAAAGATTCTCAATTCGGTGCTCAACCAAGGCGTGTCTAGAAAGGACCTTGCTGGACCGGCCGAGGTGGGAAATGCCACGACAGGGACCACTGAGAGGATTTCCTACTACTATCGCCAGGACCTGGTCTTGGCTGACACGGCGGGCTTCTTCGATCGAAAAATCTCCACCCCTAAAGTGAAGCAGGAGTTTATCGACTTCGTGCTCCGCCTCAACATCGGCATCAACCACTTCTACTTTGTGTTGAAGCACGGAAAGATCAAGGTATCGGACGTGCCGACGTTCACTCTTCTCGAGTACATGTTTGGCAGCAAGGTCTACAAGCAGGCGACGCTGATCGTGACCCACGTGGACGAGCAATCCTACACCCTGGACCAGTACCTGGAGCTCAACAAGGACGACGCGGAGCTGCGTAGTTTCATCGACAAGTTCAACGGAAGGGTCATCCTGGGCAGCTTCATGAGCCACGCCCAACCCATCCTTGACAACGTCATGGCGCAGACCGTTCGGGAGCCGTTCTACCGAGCGATCAAGGCCGACCTTGACCAGTGCAGCTCGACCAAGCTCGAGATGCGCGTCATCAACTTCAACGCCTTCTGCCAGAAGTTGGCCTTACTGTTTGGCTCGGTCTTCGGGAGCCCCACCGAAAAGCGTCGGCTCGAGCGGCTCTACGAAAAGGAACGTTTCAAGGTGCACGAACATGACTCCATCTGTCTCGAGCTAGTTCTCAACGACATCTACATCACGCAATGCCAGCACGTCTTCCACTTCGACTGCATATCTGCTTGGATCGCTCAAGGGAAAGATACCTGCCCCAACTGTCGGCAGCCTCTGCGCGAGTTCGTCTGCTGGCGCAAATCTGAAGGGGAGGACAAGGAGGGTTCTGACCAGAAGAAACAATAACGTAACAGGTTTGTATGAACAATTCGCTCGCACGAAGAACTTGCTGCTGTTGCGCCCGAAAAACGGGCCAATCATAAGCTCTCTCGCTTCACACAACTTTACCAAATAGTTCCCGTAAAAAATTGGTAGCACGTGAGGCACCATGTGGCCAGAACAACATGAGGCAAGTTGGGGAGGTACAGTGAAAAGGGAATTGAAGTTAACTTGAGTTGTAGGGTTTTGCTTTCAATGCGTTGAGCTCTTGAGTTCTTCTCGCTAATCCCTGCAAGACCTACCGCACAACCTGATTGAAACTCCGACAACACCAGGCCGACATGGGGTTTTCTCTCTCGCTGAGTCCTGTCCTTGTGGCCCTGTTCCTCCTCTTCGTTGGTTCTTCGTTTGTCTGTACGTCTTTCATCAAAGTAAGTTGTTTTCAGCGGCAAGGACTGATCTTTCTTTTGGTTGTGAAGTGGCTGAACAATGCCAGTACACGAGTTATGGCAAATGCACGGCCAGCTTCTCGTTGACCAACGTCACTACTGCTCAAGCAAATTCGTGGCTCAGGGCAAATATTGCCAGCAATGTTAACAGCACGTACGGGCACTAAGCACATCCCCGCCGTCCGTTCTGGGTGTTCAAGTATCTGACACAGCCCTTGCATATCGAATCGACAGTCTCTTGTGGGTCTCGCTAGGCTTTGACAGAAGCGTAGACAATGTGTTCGCAGTCAACGTGTCTCATACTGAAGAAACAGCTGCTCCCTCGTCGGCGACGCCCGATGGTTCGTTCCCTCCCCTGTAGGGCTTCCTTCTTTTCTTGCTAAGATCTTCGTTCTTTTCCAGGTCTGCGTTTGGCCATTTCTCAGACGCTCAGCGCGATTTGCCACGGCGATTTGACCAACCAGGTCGTCTTTGTCGTGCAGTCTTGCGCGACACCCTCGCCCTCGCCATCATCATCGCCGTCAGCGTCGGTAAGCGTCACGCCGAGCAGGTCAGCTACGCCGTCGCCCACACGCTCTGCGACCCCCAGCGTCTCCGTGTCGCCCAGTCGTTCATCTTCGCCATCGCCATCACGCAGTCCATCGGTATCGCCATCGTCATCGACCAGCCCGTCAAGCTCACCATTCTCCACGAGCACACCCTCGCCCTCGACCTCGTCTTCGCCATCGCCCAGCCCCTCGGTCTCACCATCCTCATCCCCCTTGGCGCCATCGTCATCGACCAGCCCGTCCAGCTCACCATCCTTCACGCGCACGCCCTCGCCCTCGCTCTCGCCTTCGATCTCGCCCTCCATCTCTGCCACGCCTAGCGCTTCGGTTTCCTCCTTGCCCTCCATCTCGACCACGCCCACGTCATCTCTCTTGCCCTCCCGTTCCACTTCGCCTTCGCCCACGCGCTCGGTCACCCCAACCATCTCGGCAACGCCGTCTTCAACGCGGACCGCCACACCGTCGCGCTCCGTCACTCCCACCGTCTCCACAATGCCCTCCGTTTCGCGCACGCCGTCACGGTCGCCGTCACCCTCCGCCACGCGCACCCCGTCCAGCTCTCCCTCGACGTCGCCCGGGCCGGCGACCGTGAGCCGGTGCCTCCAGGTGTCGGCCAAGCTCGAGTCTGGCACCCCCTTCACGGCCGCCATCAACACGACTGCCGCAGCCTTCGGTGATCTCATTTCAACAGGGCTCGTTGAACAGCAGCAGTTCCTGTGGGCGCAGGTTGACGTGCAGTCGCTGGTGGCTGTGCCGTACGTCGAGCCTGACACGGTGCAGGTGGCGTTCACAGTCGAGGTTGAGATCGCGGCCGTGCTGGCTGCTGAGGCATCGGCGCGACTGGGGTTTGTCGTCAACGTGGCTTTGGCCGACATCGCCCCGGTGGCAGCCGACAGTTGGCTGTTCGAGGTTGCCTTCACAATCACACCTTGTCTTCGCTAAGGGGACTTCCACCTTTGGTTTTGTGCTGGTAATGATACAACACTGGAGCCAATTAAAGACGCCCTGCATCTTCCCAGCGTGAAACACACCGACGCTGAAGTGGGCCTAGACCTCGAAGTCAAAGGCCAGGGCCACCTCTGAAGCACCAACAATGGCCCATCAGGCCACCTGCGCAGTGTTCACACATCTCACGCGAGTTTGTATTGTCTGTCTTAACCGCAGTGTGCACTCTTGTTCACAGTACGAAGAGACCAGTAGCTTATCCAATGCAACCACGGCGAAGCCTGTATGGACCCGTTAGCAACGCGCCATTCGCCGTTTCCACTCGATGTCCTTTCTCTTGCATTTCTCATCGAACTCGCGCCATTCCCTCTCTGTGCTCTCCGCCAAGGTGTCCCAGAAGAAGAATGTTTCAATCCCAGTCCACAAACAAAGGCATCTGGGCAATGTGTGTGCTTTGAGAGCTGCTGCTGGGAGAAGTAACGGTGCTCATGATCGTTGTGATCAGGCTGGTATGTGAGTGGAGTTGTGTTCTTCTGCAATGCAACGACAGGCTGTTTTCATTTCCTGTCGACTTCAGGCCTCACCACATGACTGTGGCGATCTTTTCACCATTCTGCCGGTTGAGGAGGAAGGCCTTGTTGCTCTTGGTTTGGGTCGCCGCGTGATAGATCGTGTAGCGGCTCACGTGAGGGTACCCAACCCCAGTATCGTAGGTGAGGCGCACACAGTCACGATCGTGCAGCCTCCTTTCCCATTGGGCCCATCCGGCCAAGAAGTCATGGAGCGTCATGACCTGCGCACAAGCACAAGTTGTGTAGTTTGTGTGTCATCCGTGTGTCCCGATTGGCTCTCTGGAGAAGAGCGCCCCCTGGGACTGGGTAAGGCTAAGCACCTTTTCACCGGTCGCCAGCCGCGCGCTTGCGCTGGAGGCGAAGATGGCCTCAGGTCTCGTTGGCTCCCTGCGGCAAAACGCTTCCCTGACGTAGTCCCCCGCCACCCACTGAACCCAATCCGGCCATTCCGCGTTCGTGTCAAAGGGCTCATGGGGCTTGGTCTTCTTCAGACCGATTCAAGTATAGAAGCAGCACAGCGTACCCACCAAGACTGCACCACGCCGTGCTCAACAAAGTAGTAGCGTAGGGACGACCTCGTTGCCAACAGGAAGTGGCCATCCTGCCAACCGGAAGCGCCTTTACACCTACTGCTCCACTCGTGCGGCTCGATGGGCTCCCAGCCGACAACCGAGCGCGGTGGGCAGAGCTCGTTTTGCCAGCTGGCCAGTAGCACCAGCAGACCCACAAGAAGAGAAGCCAGAAGTCGGTCAGTCGCGCGTACGAGGAAGAGACAGAGAGAGAGGCGAGACTTGACTGACCTTTTCGCCAACCAAACCGACCGGGCATGGTCGTCCTGGAAGAGGCTGTCACCAACTTTGTCGTTGATGTGTTTGCTGTAGTCAGCCGCGTCTTCTTCATCCACCTCTGCCGTCATCTCCTCTTCCTCTTCTTCCTCCTCGTCACGAGTAGCGGGCTTGCGTTGCGTGTCGCGGCCGCGACGCGCTGTTTTTCTTTCATTGGTCAGGCGCTCTCGTTGCTGGGCCTTGATGCGGTGGAAGCGGGACGCCAGGCCTCCGTTCCACTGCTCCAGAGTGTAGGGCGCGCACGGGGGACTCACGTTGACGCAGCCTCCGTCTTGCGCACGCACCAGCAGCCACACGCCTGCACGGGACATATGCGTTTCATCTCGGAACGAGGTCGCGTATGGGTGGTGCGCGTAGAGGCTGGTGTTGTACGTGTACCTTCTTGGCCTGCGCGCAGGCGAGCATGCAAGTCGGGGTTGATCCGTGAATCGTTGCTGCTGCTCGGTCGTCCGTACAGGACGGCCACGATGGCGAGGTGGCGTCTTCTGACAGGGTCACCAAAAAGGTCCTCATCGTCCTCATCGTCGAAGAGGCCTTTCCTGACCATCGTGGGGCTTGCGACTGAGGCACACACACACACACACTAGAAGGTCAGGAACTGTCACGACATTGCTGGTATCGCACACCATTTGTGATACGCGCGTGAACGACCAAGTTGGACATGCGACAAGCGTCATCGAACCACTGCTCTTGCGTGTAGAGCATGGGTGGGGGCGGCAGCCGGCCATACACCTATATGAGGAGTTGTTGTGGCCCGTCATGAGCGAGACCATGTGCATGGTGGCTCTCACGAACCTCGCGTAGCGCGGCTGGCTGTGCAGCAGCAAGTGGGTCCGTTTCGACGTTGGAAGACGTCCGCGGTGGTCGTTCGCCAAAGAGGTCGTCCTCGTCGTCTTCTGGGCCAAACAAGCAGGTCCGCGAACGACGAACGCGCAATTCGCGTAGCGCAGGTTCGGGAAGCACAAAGGGGAAGAGGCGCCAGTAGGGGTCGCTGCACAGCTCACGCCACAGACGGTCGCTGCTGGCGACTTCGTTCAAGGTGCGACTCACGCTGCGTAGGCGACAAAGATCGAGCGCGCTGGCAAGGCTGCTCGCCCTTGGGTTGTCGTCGCTCCGACCAGACGGGCACACCAGGAACGAAACAATGTGCGTCACTACTTCGAGCGGCAGCTGCTCCATCATCTTCTTCGTTCGCTGTTTGTTGTTACTTTTACTCTCCTTTTTCTTTAATTTGGATCCAAAAGACTTCAAGGAAGCTTCAGCTGGGTGGGCCAGGCTGAAGGAGGGCTGTGAGGAGACCGCTCTGGGGCAGGCCGAGGGCCGTCGCAACGCTTTGCTCAAACTCGGCCGTGGCTTGCTGCAGCTGCGCCGCCACCGCGCGCTGCTCTGCTTCTTCCGCGCCGCCCGCAGCCAACACATCTGCGCACGGGCGCGTGTGCCGTCAGCGAAAACACGCATCATCATCATCCTACCCACACGCGGCGTGGTCCGTACGGTTGTGGAGTCGGAGGACGCGGAGGAGGGAGGGCAGGTCGTGGAGGCCCGATGCGGCCTTGTGGGCCACTTGGAGGGACTGCCGCGCGGCAACGACCTTGGCCGGGTCGGCCGAGTCCAGGAGGATGCTCTCGGCGATGGCCCCGTAGGCCTGGGCCGTGAACTGCGGGTTGTCCAGCCCGAGCTGGAGCGCCTGGAAGAGGGCCTCGCGGGCCTGGGCCGACTGGGACGAGCGCAGGCCGAGCAGGCCCCGCACGAGGAGGCCCAGCGCGTGGACCGGCCGCGGGCCGCTCTCCACCTTTTGCCAGCACTTGCGCAGGCCCTCGTCGACCCTCTTGTAGGAGCCCACCCGCAGGAGGGCCAGGCAGGCCAGGAGGTCGGCCACGACCGCCGCCACGTCGACGTGCTGCTGCCGCTGGGCGCAGCCCTGCAGGATCTGCCCGCCCAGGATGTAGTGCGTGGCCGCCTCGTCGGGGCTGCTGCCGCACATGCTGGCCAGGTGGCCCGCGAGGACGTGGACCGTGGCGGCCCACTCTGGGTTGCGCTCAGCCCACGCGCAGTTCATATCCAACATGTCCCACAGCACCTGCATCGCCACCACACGCACGTATATGCTGACGTCAGCATTGGGCGTCTGCTGAGCTGGCGCCACGTCAGCAACACAGAGCTGGACGACCTGAACGGCGTGGGCATAGTCCGAGTGGGTGACGTAGGCCAGGACGAGCTGCTCGAGGAGTGCAAACTTGAGGCGCAGGAGGCGCATGACCTCGGCCTCCTTGGTCCGCAGGACGGCAATCACTTGCTTCTTCTGATGTTCATGGTCGTCGACCACGCTGTACATGCGGTCCCGCGCGAGCAGGGCGTCGATGCGGCCGCGGCCCTCCACGAGCAGCGACACGGCCCGCTGGGGCGCGTGCACGCGCTCCATTGCCCCGACCGCGTAGTAGTAGAGCGCCCCGAGCGTGCTCGGATCGCACCACTTGAAGAACGACCGTGGTGGCGCGCCCTTGGCGTTCTGTTGCATATTGTTTAATAATAAGTGAATCGAGAACGAAAACCAGTAAATAAAATAAAACAAAACAAAACAAAACAAAACTCGTACCTGGACGTAAGTGCAGAGGCTCTTGGCGAGGGACTTGGCACGGTGCAGGTCGCCCGAGAGGAGGGTGTGTTCGAGCGCCAGCACGTCGTGCGTGACCTGCAAGCTCGCCCAGTACGCCGGCGGGGAGCTCGGCTGTACGACCCAGCCCAGCCCAGCTAAGTGTGAGGCCATGGCGGGATGTGACGGCGATGAAGAGAGAGAAGGTACAGCTTGCGCGCCGGCGTGGGTATCGTAGGTGTGCTTGTAGTGAAGCAGGTGCTGGTGGACGCCATTGCCGTCCCTTCGGGCCAGGGCCACGTAGGTCTCGACCAAGTGGACCAGCGCCTGCAGGTTGTGATATCGTGTCAGTCCGTGCGCGCCAAGGCCGCGACGACGGCAGCGAGATGTGAGGAAGCGCACGAGGTAGTGGGGCTGTTGGGCAGCGTCGTGGGTGGCAAGCTGTTTGGCCTGTGCAATGTGCTTGAGCGCGGCGGCCACGTTCTGCTCATCCCACGCGAGCTTGACCAGCTCCAGCAAAAAATAGAATCGCCACTCGAGCAGCCCGGCCCTGTGGCGGAGGTGACCATGTAAGGCAATGATGGCGACGATGACGGTGCTGAAGATGACGAGATGCAAGCATTGTGCACGATACCGGTCGGCAACGTCGAGGGCGAGCTTGAGCGTATGTGTGGCAGCGCTGCGGCTGACGTGCGGGTCACCTGTGGCCTGTGCCTTGCGCTGGGCCAGAATGGCCACGTGACGGAGCGCGCGCAGCTCTTCTTCGGGACTCGCGCAGCCTCGCTCGCGCATGAGCAGCAACTAGCCGTTGCGGTACCCATGGGATGATTTCAGCAGATTCGAATCAAAATCATGAAAGGAGGATGCTGTACGTACAGCGCGGTCCAAATGGACTTTAGCATGTGGGTGGGCATGGGGATGAGGATAAACGATGAGAAGATGCGCAATTTGTAACCGAAGAGTGACCTCCAGACTGGGGCGCGCTGACAGGAGAGGAGCTGCCCCTTCACTGATGGCCATAAGGCAACGAATGGCCTCATTCATGCCTCCACCGCGGCCTTGCTTCATTGCGCGCTCGGCTTTCGCCCACAGCGCCCACATGGTCGCCTCCATCGTCCCCATTTTCTTGTCCTCGTCTTCCTATTTCCACAACTGGCTCAAATTTCTTGTAATTATTTTTACTAAATTGCTAAATTGTGGTGCATTTACCAACGCCAGCACACGGACCTGACGGAAGACGCCCTGTTCGTCGTGTGCCGCCAATTAACCACTGCGGGCGACCTGTTTAGGCTGGGCCTTACAAACCACGCGCTGCGCCGTGTGGCCGGCAGCAACGCTGCCTGGCGGCACCTGTTCAAACGCCACCGCGGCCGAGACACCACTGACGCCCTTCAGGCCGTCATACAGCTCCATGGCGCTGCTGTAGTGCACGCTTTCTTTGTGGCTTCACGCCAGCACGTTGGTTTAGCTCCCGTGTGGCCTATCCCTGAACTGAGGAACTGCCTCTGGTGCGAGGCCTTCCTGGCCACTGGTACTGTGCAGACAACCTTTTAATACCTTGCTCTGGCTCACGATAGTCCCATTCTCACATATCAGATGAGGAGCTCTTGTGGGCACGCTTTTTGGCTGATTCAGCGCCGTACAAGCATAAGATTAGCCTCAACCTGTTCGCCTGGGAGGCCGGGCGGATGGAGAAACAGGATCTGGTTCAGAAGCAAATCAATGCATGGCTCAGCGGTGAAGATGGCCCATCAGAACTGCAGTTGGAGAACGAGTATCAGAGGCAACAGGTGCGAATGCTTGCCCTCATGACACGTGTCAGTGGATACCAGGACAGAGAAGCCTCATGTGGTTCGTACTCAGGGCTTTTGTGTTCTGATTGCTCGAGTCTCACTTATTTCTTTCTCAGGTGTCATGGAAGAAAGTCAAGTTAGCGTCCACCTTTCATTCGTGCTGCCAGACATCACCATCAAATTCAACCAAAAAACGACTGGGTCCTGGAACGCTACCCACCGTTTCCATGTAACTTGCTTTAGGGGTACAAGACTCATGCCTTGGTGCTGAGGTGCAATTTGGTGCCCAAAGCTTCAACCCAATCTCTCTCCTCTCCTTTAGGTTCTGAGCAGAGAGGCAAGTGGCGGGTTACATTTCAGTCCCAGCGCGAGCCCACAAAAAGTCTTGCGAATGCTCCCTTTCCTCTGGTACGTAAGTCTCAGACAACATGCATCATTCATGTCTAATTCTGTGTCTGGGCCGTCAGTTCTTTGAGGAGTTGTGGAAGAGCCTCCTACAAGATCCCAGCAACACACAAGAAAAGCACAAGTCCAACGAAGCTCGTCTCCCCTTCCACCAGTTTCTCTACTTCATCGGCCTCACGCTTCTTGACCTCACAAAGGGGGTGCAAAAACTAGTTTTGTTGGACTTTGTGAACGAGGGTCTGCCTGCTGCGCCAGCTCTTGATTGAAGAGCGGAGCAAAGCAAAGTAAAAGCATTGTGGTTCCACATGTGCCCTTCGCGTAGCGCGACTACACGAGACATGGTTCTAGTCCCGGCTGGGGAGGGGCACGTCAAACACGATGGGTCGGTTCAAGTTGTAGCGGTCATAGCGGTAGTTGCACGTCGACGCGTTGACAAACGTCGTCGTTCCGTCGGTCGTCACGCCGTAGCCCTCATGAATGTGTCCTTTGCCGCCCACACGTCAGCACGCGAGTGTGGGCGACAAGGGCGCGCGTACCAAAGATGTGGTAGGCCGGCTTGATCCGCTGTGTGACCTCGTCAAGGAGGTCCACGCACCCGGCCCGCCCGCCATGCATGCAGAGGTCGCCGTGGCCTGGCGCGGACAAACAGTGCACGATCAGAACGCGCTGGTGGTTGCGCTTCTGGGCTTCCCCAATGGGCCACGCAAGGCGGACGCACCGAGGGGCGGGCCATGTGTGATGAGCACGTCGACGCCGGCGGGGATCATCCGCCATTTGGCCAAGCAGGGTTCGCCCCTGTCGCGTGTGGGTGTGGGTCCCGTGTGAGGAGCGCGCCTCGCCCGAGCGGTAAGGAGGAAAAGGAGGGCAGACCTGGGCAGGTTGAAAGCCCAGTCACAGAACTCGGGTTGCCAGGGCGACCCATAGATCTTGATGCCCTCGACGTCCACGAGTTCATCTGCGTGCACACAGGGAGAGTACAGTCAGATTCGCCAGCGGTGGGCATCAGGGTGCGTCGTGCCTTCCAAGTAGGTGCAGTTCTTAAGTGAGTCCTTGACCGCATGGCAGTCATACTGCTCCTTGTGGCCGAAGCGGCGCCAAGTCGTGCCATAGGAGTCCGGGTCAAAAGTCAGGTCATGGTTGCCTGCTCACGGTCACCAACAAGGACGGCCTTCAGTCCACCTAAGCTCAAGTGTCCCGAATGTAGCTTGAGACGGAGGAGAAAGGACCTGCGATGACGATCTTGTGGCGGTAGGGGACGCTCGCAAGCCACTCGCTCAACGCGGTGATCTCTTCCGGGCGGCCCAAGCTGGAAAAGTCGCCCGCGTGGATCAACACCTGGTGTGCCGCCATGATCCCTGTTAGGCCGGCCTCTGAGGTGACGCGCGTGCGAGGCAGAGGCGTACATCGCCGTCGGGGAGGTTCTTCATGAAGCTCTGCATGGAATGTGTATCGGAGATGCACACGAAGCGAAGGTGCCCCTCTGCACACAGCAGCATAACAAGCGGTGAGTGTAGGCCCCACCTCGCACCAAGAACGGATTGGGGGAGGGGGAGACCTGGCTTCGGCTGGGCCGCCGGATCCGCCACGACCGGGTGCCTTGGCTTGGCCTGCGCCCATGCCTCGAAGGTGGCTCGGCGCGCCTTCCTGTTGTGGATCAGGGGCTTGTTCAAGCTTGAGCAGTCAGCTCGTGGGTGGAAGGGGGCGCGTTACCATTGCTCGTTGGGATCGGATGCGTTGCCTTGCGGGGCGCCAACTGGGGCACTGCTGCTCTCAGCAGTCTTCTTCTTGCCGAGCCCAAACATCCACATCTTGTCCTCAAATTGACTGCCAAGAGCACATCCTTTTCAGCGAACTTCCCCTTCGTATTTTTTTATTCTATTTTATTTTCATTTCATTTTTTTGACGTTCTACGGATGTTGCCTACAGTACTCGTAGAGGCTGATGGCGGCCGCACTCGCCACGTTGAGGCTGTGCGGTGGTCCGTTGAGCGGAAGCTCTACCACTAGGGTGTGGGACTTGAAGTAAGACACCAACGAAAGTGGAGTGTGGGCTGTTGCAAAAGTGAGAGACGAACCACGATCACATACGGCCAAGATGTCTTGCGGGATGCCCTTGTTCTCGCTGCCGATGACGAGGACTGTCTTACGCTCAAAGCGGAAGTCGTAGAGGCTGGCAGAGGTCGCTGTTTGCTCCAATCCGACTACTTCATAGCCTGCATCGCCAGCACGACGAAAGGGGTTCGTTCCTCAGATGGCGATAGTTGATGAACCCTCTCTTTGAAAGAGCCCGAAAGAGCCGCACCTTCTTCCTTGAAGCGCAAGAGTGGATGTCGTAGGGTGTTGACAACTCGGAACCAAGGCACAGTGGTGTCGGCCTTGACCTCGTCGTCGCGCTGCTCGTTATCATCACGTAGCACGGCTTCACGCGCCACCTTGTGAAGCAGCTTGGCCGTGCCGCAGCACACGAGCTGCTTGACCCCCAAGCACGAGCACGTCCTGGCTGGGCTCTCAACGTTGAGAAGATCGACCAGGGAGGGGGGAGGGGGGTTGCGAGTCGGCTCGGGGCTGGTGCTTACCGATTGCTGAGACGTTGACGTTTGATTTAAGCGGCACGCAAGCCACAACCACATCGCGAGGTCGGGCGAGAGGAACGGGGGGCTTGTGTCGCTGCATTTCTGGGCCATCTTCGTGGGGTTTTTCAAACTCATCTGCAGGGGTGGCGAAGGCGCAGCGGGTAAGAGAGACAAGTGAGGAGGTCTTGGAGATGCACTGTCTTGATGCGCGGGCACAGACAACCCGGAAGTGTGAACGCATTTTGCTCGATCGAGAAATGGAGAACAAAAAGAAGATAAGGACAATTGAGCGTGTTGTGTTGAACTGTAGAAGTACAACGTTGTTGGTGGTCTATATACAAGCGGAGGCTTCACGCAGCACGGACTCGCTAGAGTCGGCAGCTGGAAGACAACGCAGAGAGGTGAGGAGGGAGTCTAGCCGCAAGCTCTCGGGGGTCCCTGAAGAGGGCTTCGATTCCGGCACGCCGCAGCTCGAAGGAGCCACAACGAAGCGGAAATCGACGATGCAGCATCGCAGCAGGTCGAGAAGCAAAGAGAAAAATTGTCGCAGAGAGGCTCAGAGGCAGGAGGAGATCGCACTGTAAGGATGTCCTCTATGGCCGACTGGAGTCCTTGTCAGTGCTGGAGTCGGTGCGTGAAAGGGCTGAAGGGGCGATCGACTTCTGCAGATCGTGCATGGCAGGCATGCCGGGCATAGAAGGCGGGAATGTGAACTGCAAAGCGTTGAGCACGAAGCTGCGCATGTAGTCTAGCTGCTCCCGGATGAGCTTGTTCTCGGCATGTAGAAGCTCAACCTGAGAGGTGAGGGTTGAATTCTCGGTAGTGAGGGTCTCCACACGGGCCTCGAGCTCGAGAATGTGATTCTTCTGGCGCTTCCTGAACATCTGAGCAGCCTTGCGGTTCTTCAGCAGGCGCCTCTCGCGCTCGGGCAGGCTACCATCAGCAGCATCGAAGTCGTCCTCGTCGTCTGAGGGCAACATGTCCTGCTGCTTCTTGGCCTTCTTGGCAGCTGCCGAAGCCTTTTTGGTTGGGGCGGTGCCCGTGCCAGGGGTGACGAGGCCATCCTTCTTCCTCTTGCGGGCCGCGTTGAGAGCCTCGGGAGGCACCGCCGTGGTAGAGAAGGTGGGAGCAAGCCCCGTCTTGCCAAGAACTGGAGGTTGCTGCTGTTGCTGCAGTTGCTGACTGCAGAAATGGAAGACACATTTTAGCACGGGTTCTGTGGGCAAGGCAAAAAAGATGAAATAGGCTATGTGTATACCTCTTAATGCTTGGGGGAGGAGTCAAGTCCATAGCAAATTCGGCAAACAGCGAGAAGTAGTCCTGCTCGGAGGGGTTGGTGTAGCCAGGGTAGTAGGTCGAGCCATCAGCGCCGCTCTGAATAAATTGATCGATGGGCTCATTCTCGGAGAGAGTGGGGTGGGCAGGCGGGGCAAGGACAGCTGAAGGGTTGAATGGAGGTCTGAACATGGTGTTGTGGTGCGGTTCCGCCATAGCGTCGTCGGGGTCGTAAAGTGGTGCGGTGGATGCTCGCGCCTTCTTGGGAAGTGGTACGTTGAACCGGAAGAAGGCGTCTAACGCCCCGCTTTTATTGAGGCACGCGGGTATCCGATCAGCTGAAAAGGGTTGGCGCACCGAATAAGTCCCTACCGGAAGAGTCTATCACAGAAATCTCTGCACGTCAACGAGCGGCCTTTGCTGATTCGTTTAAAAATGCGGAGGCAGTCAGAAAAGACTACGAAATTCGAAGTAAGCCAGACGTAGATGTTACGTGTGGATCAATCAGCGTGATGTTGGGAGGTTGGGCGTTGCATGGTAGCTTGCACGAATGCTGCACGTCGGAAGCCGCCGGAACCGCTACATGGAGGTTACACAGTGAGTTCCGGCGCTGATCTCTCCGTCTGTTCCTGGAAGGCTATCGGCGATACTCGGCAAAGTTACATGAAAGGCAATGATCACCTCACTCATATCTTTGTGCGTGGGTTCGTTTCTGCGCCCTGTAGACGAACTCTCGTCTCCTGCTTCATTCGCCTTTCGTTAGGTTTTGGGTCTGTGCGTCTGTGGCCGCCCAGCCTTTTTGTAGGCCACCATGCGTCAGCAATTATGCGCCGTTGGCGTCGCTGGCGTCATAAATTTAATTGCAGTCATCAAGCGCGCCTTTGGTGTCATCGTTGGCTCTGCATGATGAACAAGGTGTTGGGCGGGTTATGTATTTGTAAATTGAGCAATGTGTACATGTGATGTGGTCCCTCTGCCTAGGCGTAGATATAAGGACCTGGGTTGTAGCCCGGCAGGTAGTTGGGGTTGTCTGGACAGTCATGAAGTCGACGTCAGTCACATTTGCACGCAAAGTGAAATAGTCTCCGCACGCACCGGCAAAGGAGGAATTGGACGGCTTGGTGCCCTGGTCGAGCCACAGACGCATGGCGTCCACGGTTTGCACAACATCCAAGGAACTAGAACGCGCACACAAGTGGTGAGAAGACTGCGCAACAGTGGTCAATAAAGCACATGACGTACTTGAACTGGCAGTGGCCTCGCTCGGAGAAGTAGGCCTGGTAGAGGAGGTGAGATCTGCGGGCGTCATGAGAGGTGAGCATCCATCTCTTTGAGAGAAGGTGGGTGAACGTCTCTCGTACTTGCCCGTGGCCTCAAGCAGCTCCTTGTAGACCGTCTCGCTCGAGGTCGTGATGAGTTCGTCAGCGATGGTGTGCATGGTCATGACCGGGACGCGGATCCTGCCTGCATTCGCCACCATAACCACCGGGTTCAAAGGTCAGTGCCTGCGCGCCACAACATCTTCCGCGTCGTACGTACCGGTGTAATCGGCGTAGCGGCGGAAGAAGGACCGCGCCGACGGGTCCGACGTGTAGTTGGTGCGCGCGTTCATGTAGTCCTGACGTGTCACAATCCACGATTAAACCACATACATAAAAACTTGTGCGTGTGGTGGGGCGGACGCACAAGGGCGCGTTGGGCGTCGAAGCCCTGCGAAGTCAGGTAGCTGATCTGCTCATTGGTGAGAGTGAAGTGCCGCCCGACGCTCTGGGTCACCTTTGTCGTCCCGGTTCGCCTCTGCGCTCAACGAGACGTGGGGGCATCCGTACTTGATCAATCGAACAATATGAGCCCCATTGAGCGGTGGCGACTCACCTGAAGCTCGGCGACGCCCTCCGTGCTAAAGTACATCTCGCTCAGGAAGAAGTTGGCAAACTCGGTGCTGTTCTGAGCAGGCACCTGGCCCACCATCTGCACGAAAGCCCAGCGGAGAGCGTTGCTGGGCTGATGGGCCATGATGATGAGGATGATGGGCATGAATAAGTCAGTGAGCCAATCAGGAGAGGCCGCACATGTTGCAGTGGGGTGCGCACAGTTCCGAGTTGGGTCAGGATCGGGACGTAGACTTGGTTTATAAAGCTGATGTTGTACGCCACTTCGTGCGGAGTGCCCCACGCGTCGGGCCAGCCACCTGCGCGGTCATTTGGTCGTCGTCAATGAAGGGACTGGTGAACGCTGCCGCGTGCAACCACAAACGCTCACCCTTGCCAGATTCGTCCATGAAGGCGGCATCGTAGACCATGTTGACGATGAGGCTTGCATCAAAGAGGGATGTCGTGCCCGCGCCCGCGGCGCAGCCTGCGATGACGCCGTCGTACACGTTCGGATACTGTACAGCAGGAACACAGACGGGTGGGAAGATGAGAGCCGTCCGGGCAGTTCCGGGTTCTGTTCCTGTGGACGTTGGGAGGGAACGAACCCGTTCGGCTGAAGACAGGGCCACGACGGACCCCATGGAGATACCAAACAAGATGGTGTGGTCCGCATCGCAGCCGTAGAGGTTGACTGCACCCATGGGGAAGAAGGTTTGTTCGTTGATGATGACAAAGGAGAATGAAGGAGGAAGCCACCAAGAATGCGTACCGGTCGATGTCAGGGCGGCCAAGTCCTGAAGCGCCTGCTCGACGGCCCACCCGCCCGTGCGCGTAGGAATATCTGTCCAGCGCGCCCTGTGGTGTGCGGTTTGGTGGAGGTCAACACAAAGAGGGTTGGTCGTGCTCCCTGTCCAATGCCACAGGAGGGAAGGACGTCGATCTATTGGTACCGATAGGCCGAAGCGACGAGGCCATAGCCCTTGGCCAGCAAATCGGCTGCAGCACCACCCGGCAGCGACAGCTGTACGCGCAGGAAGGATGAGCGACTCGCTTCGCCCACCAGAATGAAGGCAAAAGATCAGTACCAGGGGACCCGACGGTTGGGTGAGGGAGTAGCCGTGAGCGTAGACGACCAACACCTAGAGTAAAAAATGATATTAAAATGCATGAAAAATGCATTAAGAAAAGAAAAGAAATAGGGACCTTGTTGAAGTTGGCCGGGATGACGACTTGATAGGGCGCGCCCAGGAAGGTGCCGGTGTAGTTGGAGTTGGGCTCGCACGTAAAACCAGGCAGCGACGTGTCGTCCCTTCTGTCATGCTGAACAACAGTTGGGTTCACCGATCGCGGTGCGCCGCTGACCTGCCGTTGCACTTCCTCGACCGTGGGGAACTCAGCTTGGCCCAACGCCACGCCAACCAGGATGACAACGGCCAAAGCAACGACGTGTGTAGTGAAGGTCATCACGTTTGCTGCGTTGTTGTAAAAGAAATGGTGTGATGGCGCATGGGCCGCACTGTGTGGGCCAAAGGCAACGACCCGCGCCAATCGCCGAGACGCAATAAGTCTGATCTGCGCCAATGGCCTGCGCACCAAAGTCCGAGAAATCACACCCCTGGTTGATGCGGGGGGATCGGGACCAAGCATATTGGCTCCCACGTTGGTCCGCCGGCGTTGGTTTCTTTCCGCTTCCCCCCTCACCTTCATCATTCATTCACAACATGCCGCCGGCCCGCTTCCTCTCCCTCCTCTTTGCGTGCGCCTTGCTGGCAGGCGTGTGCGTCGGCTCCTCCACCGTGGGTACGACCACGCCATTCTCCTCTTCGCCGCTCGTCTTCCTCAATTGCTGCAAACAGGGGGTGACAACACGTTGGTCGGGACGAACACGTTTGGTGACGGCACCATTGTGGGCCACTACAACACGTTCGAGAATTGCACGGTGGGGAACAACGTGAACATTGCCAACAACAACTCGCTCCACGAGAGCGTCTTTGCCGACGGCGTCGTGGTGGGCAGCTTCAACAAGGCCTATGACGGGTCCTCGTTTGAAGCCTCTGCGCGGGTCAACGACAGCAACTACTTTGAGTCGGCCACCGTGGGCGCCAATGCTCAAGTTGGTACGAAGACGTCCAACAAGGTGAACGTCAGCCGACATGTTGTAGTTCGCCTTTTTCACTTTCCGTGCGCCCATCTGCAGGTACCAACAACTTGGTCTACGGCAGCACGGTGGGCCCGTCGGCGGTCCTCAGGACCGACAACCAGCTCTTGTGGGCCGCCCGCCTGGACAACGCGGCCACGGTGGGTGATCATAACCTCATCAGCGCCAAGTCGAGCGTCGACGCCTCGTCGACGCTCGGCTCCAACAATACCATCGACGCCGGATCCGTGGTATCTTCCAGCGTGGTGGGCCACGGCAACTCCATCTTGCTGGCATCAACCCTGAACAGCGCCACCATCGGCGACGGCAACACCATCGCCAACGGCTGGCTGGAGGCCAACGCAACGCTGGGCAGCAACAACGTGGTGTCCGGCACGTCGTCCATCGTGAACGGCGCGCGCGTGGGCAACCGCAACCACCTGCTCGACCAGACGACGGTCGCGGCCGGGTCGGTCGTCGGCGACGACAACGCCTTCGACGACGGTGCCTCCTTCACGAGGTCGACCGTGGGCAGCAAGAACGCCATCGCCGCCTCGACCTTTGTCGACGCCACCATCGGCAACGGCAACGCCATCGGGCGGGCCTCCTTTGGCGAGGGCGTGGTGCTGGGCGACAGCAACGAAGTGGCCGTCGGCGCGGTGGTCGGCGCCGGCGTGCGGCTGGGCAGCTGCGTGCGCATCGGCTCTGGGGCCGTCATCGGCGGCAACGCCACGGTGGTGGACTGCACAGACGTCGTCGCAGGCGCAGTCGTGGCGGCCGGTGCGTTCGTCGCCTCCAACAACCTGGACCAGTGCTCGTGCAACAGCTTCAGTCACGCGCCCGTGGGCCGGCTCGCCCGTCCACCGGCCCTGGCTCTCCTCCGCCAGCTCTTGCTTGCTGTCTGAGCGCAACCTGTTCCATATTGTGTACAGATAAGTTCGTTTCTCGCCCGGCACGCCCAGACCGTCCTTCTGCTCGCCCAATTTTAATTTGAAATTGCAAGCCAATTAGCTGGTCCTCTTTTTTTCATTCGGTGTCCCACAAACAGGGGCTGGTAGGCTCGGGGAAGGTCGTAAAGTAGCCTGCGGAAGAGAGTGAGGTGGGGCTGGGTGTGGTGCATGTGCTTGCAAAGATGAGTTTGCGTTACTTCGAATTTCACCAAGAGTTTGCAGTAACGTGGAGTGCGAAGAACCTCCGTCATCTGACGCATGTACATCGAATCGCGGAATCATCCTTCGCGGGACGCGAGTTGTTTGGCCTGGGTCGGTATAGACCCGGGCTGGACACTCAACTGAACGCAGAGAGTAAACTCTGCTGATAACCAACAAATCGCCTGGCTTCCCACCCGCAAGGGCGAGGCCAGGATCCCCCTGGACCCCAATACCCCCAACCCCACGCGATTCGCCACCAAGCAACCACTCCCCAACCCTTTTGTGGCAATGTTGTAGTTCGCGTTTCTCACATGTCGATGCCTGGTGGTGTATGTCGTTGGCCGAGGAGCAGCCTGTACCCTCGGGTACGTGATGACCAACCTTCGGCTTCCCGTTGGCCATTCTAGTCAACTGCGGCCAATCACGCTGTGGCCTATCTGCTGGAGTCCATGTACGTCGGCCACAAGCGCTATGCTCTTGGGTTGCCGGACGCGCCGACCAGCAGCGGCGGTCCAACGACAGCGACAGCAGATTCTACTAACTACCGAGCTTCCGCCGACTCCCTTCCAAAGTGATGAGCCACATCAACATCACGTCGTCTTCTTCGCCATTTTTCCCATCACCTCTGCCCTGCTCTGATTCACGATTCCTTCTTCCTTAAGAAGGCAAGGGCTCGAGAGGATATCAAGCAACTTTTACCCTTTAATATGGAATTCCTCTTTATTTTTCAACTCTATTTTTAAAAAAATTGAAAAATTTATTAAGGACTGGGGGGAGGCGTACGGGAGGGCGAGACCGAGCGGGCCGGCGTTCGCGACGGCGAAGGCGTTCGCGTGGGCTCCGCCGTCCTGCTCGGGCTAGCCGACCGCGAGGGCGAGGGTGTGCGCGAGCGAGTCGGAGAGCGGCTGGCGCTGGCCGTGGACGTCGGGGTGCGGCTGGGCGTGACCGACGTCGACGGGCTGTTGGGAGGCGAGCGTGTGGGCGTCGTCGTCGGGGCCGCCGTCGCTGGCGACTGGGGCGCGCTGGGCGTGGGCGAGAAGGAGACGAAGCTGGTGCTCGCACTGGGCGTCATGGTGGGCGTTCTTGAAGGCGTGGGTGTTCTCGTGGCGCTTCTCGTCGGCGAGCGGGAGGGCGAGTTGCTCGGGCTAGGCGTCGACGAGGGCGAGTTGCTCTTACTCGGCGTTGGCGAGGGGGTGCTGCTCCTGCTGCTCGAAGGCGACGCCTGCGGCG
The DNA here is from genome assembly GCA_002179805.1 of Acanthamoeba lenticulata. Lineage (NCBI taxonomy): Eukaryota > Discosea > Longamoebia > Acanthamoebidae > Acanthamoeba > Acanthamoeba lenticulata. The sequence goes on along the minus strand of NAVB01000348.1, from coordinate 2,159 downwards.
TGCGGCTGTTCGTGGGCGACCGCTGCGGGGTACGAGAGCTGGTTGGCGTGGGCGCTCGCGAGTTCGACGGTGTTGACGTCGGCGTCACGGACGACGTCGGGGAGCGAGTCGGGGACCTTGTCGGCGTGGGCGTCCTCGTGGCGCTCCTGGAGGGCGAGTTCGAGGGCGTGCTCGTGCGGCTGGGCGTGGGCGAGCGCGTGGCTGAAGCCGACGGCGTCGGCGTGCGGCTCGACGTCGGGGTGACCGAGCTCGAAGGCGAGTTCGACGCCGACGGCGAGTTCGTGGCGGTCGGTGAGCGTGACTGTGAGGGGGTCCTCGTGGCGCTCCTAGAGGGCGAGTTCGAGGGCGCGCTCGTGCCGCTGGGCGTGGGTGAGCGCGTGGCTGAAGCCGACGGCGTCGGCGTGCGGCTCGGCGTAGTCGTGCTCGACGGCGAGTTCGTGGAGGTCGTTGAGGGTGATGGTGATTTGGTGGCGACTGTGCTCGACGGCGAGTTCGTTGAGCGTGATGGTGACACTGAGGGTGATCTGGTGGGGGTGGGGGTGTTCGTGCTTGAGGGTGTGGGCGAGTTGGTGGCGGTTGGCGAGCGTGATGGTGACACTGTGGATGTGCTGGTGGCGGAGCTCGAGGGCGAGTTTGTGGCGGTCGGTGAGAGCGACGGTGACACTGTGGGTGTGGTGGTGGCTGTGCTCGAGGGCGAGTTTGTGGCGGTTGGTGAGCGCGACGGTGACACTGAGGGTGTGGTGGTGGCTGTGCTTGACGGCGAGGTGGTGGCGGTCGGCGAGCGTGATGGTGACACTGTGGGTGTGCTGGTGGCGGAGCTCGACGGCGAGTTCGTGGCGGTTGGCGAGCGCGACGGCGACACCGTGGGTGTGCTGGTGGCGGACCTCGATGGCGAGTTGGTGGCAGTCGGCGAGCGTGACGGTGACACTGTGGGTGTGGTGGTGGCTGTGCTTGACGGCGAGTTGGTGGCGGTCGGCGAGCGTGACGGTGACACTGTGCTCGACGGCGAGTTGGTGGCAGTCGGCGAGCGTGATGATGACACAGTGCTCGACGGCGAGTTGGTGGCGGTCGGTGAGCGTGATGGTGACACTGTGCTCGAGGGTGAGTTGGTGGCAGTCGGCGAGCGTGACGGTGACACCGTGCGTGTGGCAGAGCTCGATGGCGAGTTGGTGGCGGTGGGCGAGCGTGACGGTGATACTGTGCTCGAGGGTGAGTTGGTGGCGGTCGGCACACGTGATGGTGATATTGTGCTTGACGGCGAGTTGGTAGCGGTCGGCGATCGTGACGGTGACACTGTGTTCGAGGGCGAGTTGGTGGCAGTCGGCGAGCGTGATGGTGACACTGTGCGTGTGGCAGAGCTTGAGGGTGAGTTGGTGGCGGTCGGCGAGCGTGACGGTGACACTGAGCTCGACGGCGAGTTGGTGGCGGTGGGAGAGCGTGATGGTGACACAGTGTTCGAGGGCGAGTTGGTGGCAGTCGGCGAGCGTGTAGGAGACACGGTGCTTGAGGGCGAGTTGGTGGCGGTCGGCGAGCGCGACGGTGACACCGTGCTCGAGGGCGAGTTGGTAGCGGTTGGTGAGCGTGACGGTGACACTGTGCTTGACGGCGAGTTGGTGGCAGTCGGCGAGCGTGATGGTGAGATGGTGCTAGAGGGTGAGTTGGTGGCAGTCGGTGAGCGTGACGGTGACACTGTGCTTGACGGCGAGTTTGTGGCGGTCGGCGAGCGTGACGGTGACACTGTGCTCGACGGCGAATTGGTGGCGGTGGGCGAGCTTGACGGTGACACTGTCCGTGTGGCAGAGCTTGACGGCGAGTTGGTGGCAGTCGGCGAGCGCGACGGTGACACTGTGCTTGACGGCGAGTTGGTGGCAGTCGGCGAGCGCGACGGTGACACCGTGTTTGAGGGCGAGTTTGTGGCGGTTGGCGAGCGTGACGGTGACACTGTGCTCGACGGCGAGTTGGTGGCAGTAGGCGAGCGCGACGGTGACACTGTGCTCGATGGCGAGTTAGTGGTGGTCGGCGAGCGTGACGGTGACACTGAGCTCGAGGGCGAATTGGTGGCGGTTGGAGAGCGTGATGGTGACACTGTATTCGAGGGCGAGTTGGTGGCGGTCGGCGAGCGCGATGGTGACACTGTGCTCGAGGGCGAGTTGGTGGCG